>QANU01007453.1:0-22498 GCA_003254905.1 Nissolia schottii
CCTTCCCAGATATTTTGTCTGAAACTTGTGTCTCCAGTACAGAAGTTACTGCCACTAAAAAAAGTTGGGGATTTAAGGGTGATCTTGAAAAACAGCCAAATGAAACTAAAAGGATTCAAACCACAAGTTAAGCAGCAAGCATCATGTTACCATTTCCAGGAGAGATGGGAGATCCAATATCATGAGTGGAACCTTGAGTTTCATTTGCATCAACATATCTGAAAACATCATTCAAAACAAAGTAGCCTTTCTCTTGAGGAGCAAGAAAGAAACACTGTGTAAATTTCTGCTTAATGTTGTCCTTTTCTATCATAAATCCAGTGACCAAGACAAGGACTCCCCCACCATAAGATTCTTGTGCATCCACAGATTTAATCTCAGCACTGAGTTCATCATAACCCAGTGATAGTATCTTCTTGTTAATATCCTGCTCAATAGGATTTAGAAATTAAAATTAAAATATAAAACTCTATTCTTTGTATCAAACTCTGCTTATATTTTATGCACAGAAGTATTAGAAACTAAGTTAAGGACTTCAAAGAACCCGATAATATAAATGCTGAACAGCAAAAGTTACATTAAAAAAAAAAAAAAAACCCAAGCCTTTTCCCACTAGGTGGGGTCTAAGGCTGTTGGCTGCGCACAGGTTGGGTTTGGTCAGGTTCATGGGAAAATAAAATCCCAGCATACTTAAGGTCAGGATGGATTGGGCCACTTCTGCATAAAAAAAGATGTAACCCAAACCAACTCAACCCAACCTACAACAAGTTAGGTCAGGTTGAGTTTTCAACCTACGAAGCAGACAATACAAACATGGAAACATGAAATGGCACGAAAACATACTAATTTCAAAAAGTTACAAGACATGAACACAGCATACACACAATGAATTGCAATATCATTTTAAATAAAACCCATTACCTTAAATATCCATTCCAATGGAACGTACAGGTATAAATGCAAATGCACATAAGATATGGCATGTACACAGGATACATATGCAGGCAAATGGGGCATAGAAAGGGAACTCACATCCATGGTGGTTGTAATACCCATTAAACCATTTTGTTCAGGACGGCCAAGCTTACTGACATTCTGGTAAAACCTATGCACCAGCTCAGGGCTTTCATGCAACATATGGTAGTACTGATCAACAAAGGCATTACCAACCTATATGGTCATTCCAAGCAGGTCAGCTAAGTTAAGATTAAAAGAGAACAGGTATCACAGACAATGAAAAGTAGATATACATACAAATTCAACTGTAGGAATTCTGGATGAGGCCATACTAACAGTTTCCAGAAGCTTTAAAACCTGCCAATTAAAATAACTAGCATCATGTAATCAAAAAATATGCTTTCAGTTGAAACATAAAGAAAAATAAAAAAGAGTAATTAAACCTTACAAAAAGGTCGAAGCCAGCACACATATGAATGGCAGCAATAACAACACTAACATTGTCCCACTAGGATTGGTTGGATACATAAACTGGACGAAACCATATATCCTATTGTAAACCATATATAGACAATCCATTAAAATTTAAATCTCAATGATTCTTGCTATAGTTTCTTTGTCTCCCTCTATCTCTTGGTATTGGAGTATTCGACTATGCTCCATTTGGTTTACTCTCCTAAGTAGGGCTTCTACTGGTCTTCTCTACACATGACCAAACCAACTTAAGTGATATTCTCTTATATTTTTCACAGTAAGTACTACTCTAACATCGGTCTAATG
Source organism: Nissolia schottii (assembly GCA_003254905.1). Lineage (NCBI taxonomy): Eukaryota > Viridiplantae > Streptophyta > Magnoliopsida > Fabales > Fabaceae > Nissolia > Nissolia schottii. The sequence continues at coordinate 1,738 of QANU01007453.1, forward strand.
CATTCCTTATTTAACCCTACTTTGTCTAGCATATCCATTCATCTAATGCAAATATGAACAAAAGTTTATTCAAATAATTAGGTTCAAAAACTAAAATTTTGTCATGAAAAATTCGGGTTCAACATGTATGTCCCTGAATTACACAACACATAATTTGGTCCTTGAATTTTATAGAATGATCACCCAAAACTCGTTCTCCAATAGATAAATTTAGGGACCAAATTGTATTCAGAGACAAATTTGTCAGAGACAAAATTGTAGTTCTTCTCAAAATAATTTAATACAATAGCTGGTTGGGAGAAAAAAATATATAAAAAATGAACCTCGATTGTTAGCAAAAGCAATCAAAAAACACAATAATATGATACAACCAAGATGATTAAATTATTTTCTACAATGATACATTTCGTAATTAGTAAACCCGCTAGCAACAACAGACCCAATAACTAATTGGTCATTCCCTCGTATCCTTTCTGCTTCAACGAAACTTTGTATACAACGTATGCATCTTTTCTCAAGGTATTCATCATACTCACCTTAAAGCCGCAAAAATTAGAATTAGAAATTAGAAATTATAACATTTCGAAAGACCACAACATGATTTCAAACTTTGGCTAGTAGCAGCACTTTTCATCGTTTCCGAAAACAAAGACGATTTCGTTTTAAAAAAAAAAAAAAAAAAACCCAAACCATTCTACATACACTATCGACCAATCTACTTTCCACCCAAAATTTTCACATTCCACCAAAATCTCGTCTCAAGCTTGCTAAATTAAAAATCAACATTCCAAACACGAAAATCAGACTTCTACACGAGAATTCACCCACACACACAATTTTTTTTTTTTAAGAAACAAAATGTTCATGAAAAAAATATCCTAGAATCGATCGAGTGCGAGAAGTTTACCTGATAGAAAGAGAATGAATCGGAGGAAGCGAGCAGAGAGAATATGGTATGGCTGTTGTTGCGAGTTCTCCTAAGCTCCCTCTGCTGTAGGGGTTTGCTAGGGTTTGGTTCGTGGATCTTGCAGAGAGGAGCGAGAACGAACACGATTCGAATTTAGAGAGAGAAACAAAAAGGCTCGGTATCAGAATTCGGGTGGCGGATTCAATGGTCCTTATGTGCTTGAGATCATTTAGTAGTTTTGTGTCAATATTACCAAATTGGCACCGCGCCCGCTTAAGTTTCACCATCTAATATTGCACTGACACCCCCAGCCTAATATTTTATTTGCAAATAAGGTCCCTGCGTGAAACCCCCCAATTACCGTCTGTGTCACTTAGCTCGCTCTATTTATTGTTCATTCCCGTCGATTCAAAATCCAACAAATCCAAGAGTCAACACCCTCTGCACCATGGCACTGGGACAGGGACCATCTTCAAGGGCTAGGCACTGCAATAATTTAGAATGGCTTCAGTGGTTCTGTAATTAGGGATTGAACTGAGATGAATTCTTGATGGGAAAAAGGGATTTTCAATCAAGTATTTTAATTAGCTTGTTTGGTTTATTATACTGATTTTTCTTCTGTCTTTTTTTTTTTTAATGCACTGAGCTAACTGTGCCCACGAGAATTGACCGAAAATGGACCAATTACATATCGTCGATCAACTGGAGATGGGGGAGGAAGAAATGATAACAGAGAAAGAAAGCAGGTAAGAGAGAGGTACTAAGTTTGCAAATAAAAAACTTAAAAGCACCTTTATATTATAATCTATCTTCTATCTATCTATTCTACTAGAATTTAAACCTGCTTAGATGCGAGATGTGTATTTAATTGAATCCAAATTTATAAATTGGGTATATGTGTATATATGAATGTCTAATTTATACCTTATCACAATTATAACAAAATTTAATCATTTCTATCTACTTTAATCGAGTCTTTCTCATATATTAATATATTAATGTAACTGCTAAGGATTTGATTGGTTTAACTTTTAGAAGAATTACTTTTAAAAGAACTAAGTTTAAAGAATTAATTTTAGAAGAATTGAAGTTGAAAGAATGAATTTGTGTTTGATTTTGATATTTCAAAAGTAAGTTTAAAAGATTTGTTTTTGTTTGGATAAGAAAAGATAAAATTACTTAAAATTACTTTTACATATGAAATTACCAAAAACACATAATATAATTGTAGAAGAGAGTAAAGTAAAAGTTGATATGAGTAAAATAGTTTTCAAAATTGAAAAACTAAAGCTAAAAAGCAATTATCTTTTCACTTTAGGGCAAACTTAAGTTTAGATACTAAAAGCAAGTTAGATAAAAGCAAAATAATAAATCAAACACGTTAAGTATAGTTCAATATCATTTTGTAGTGACTAAACATAAGTTTGCAAGGGCAAACGGTGAAACAAACATGCACTAAGTCGAAATAAACTATTTTTTTATCATCATGACTTTTTATTATCATGACCCAATGTAAATAAAAATTTACTCTTGTTAAATAGTCACTCAACATGTAATACGAACTCAACAACAATAATTATCCATATAAGACCTAATATTGGTTTAGAAAATCCCCTAAACATAACATTAGCACACGGCACATTGTGTCGTAGTTCAAAAGTCAGTATTTCTAACATATCTTCTACTCTAGAGTACACATCAAAATGTTATTCGCCTAAATAAATAAAACAGACATCATAATCTTTGTTATGTGTATATATAATTGTACTGAGGGGGTACTCTGGATCCTGGAGCTTCTCTGCTGCTTCTGAGTCGCCGGGGCGGATACCTACAAGGACTCCGACGCTTGTAAAACCCTAGCTACGAGCTTACGCTTAAGTCGTAAACCGTGTTTGCTAGGTTGTTATCTACTTAGTGGGAATACTTATAGTCCTTAATTACCTTTGAAAAATAGTTCTTTACCCAAAATATGGAACCATTTGAAATTTGCTCAATTAGTTTTTCTTATCTTAAAATTAGGAGCCTTGCGTGAGATGGGTTAGATAATACTGGTTATAGAGCCTGACGGCTTGATACGCATAGAACGCGACTAGGTCAATCATAATAGAATCAACATGTGACTATATAGATCATACATCACAAGGGTCCATTGTTTACATCAGCACTTAGTTCACATATATTATACATGGAAGATTACTGTACGTATAGCCTTTGGTTCATTCCTTGCATCAACACTTAGTATACATATCATTCATAAAAGTTACTGTACATTTGTCATCGTTCAAAAGTACCGTCAAAACATAAAGCTAATAAAATGTAACGCTAACAAAACGTCACGGGAGACTGGTCAAAAGAAGCTGGTGCCCTGTCATGATTCCTGTGACTCGTCATCCAGATCCTCGTCTGGGTCTTCGTCCTCTTCCTCCTCTGAATCTGTCTCCATGGGCTCCTCATCCTCCGTGTCCACTGTGGCAGCTGCGGGGGAGTCGAGAATAGATGAATTGTCCTCCTACTCACCCTCCCGAGAAGTCTTTAGGATAACCAGCCAGTTTCGGTGTGCTGTCGATGGCCCTGCCTCCGCATCATGGATTTGTGGAGCGAGCTGGCGTCGGAAGAGCGGATTGACTTGTTTCCTTTCTCCACGACGGTAAAAGTAGGGCCGAGGTTGAGGTGGCAAAGAATTCAAATCGACTTCACGTCTTTGTCGTACGACGGAAGCTCATATTCTTCAATGTCCATGAGGATGGGTGTAGCGGGTGAGGAGCCGCGACTCATAGGTGGACTGGAGGAGCGTGCAGGTATTGACTGAAGGGGGTGTGGGTCACGCTGTGTAACATCCCACTTTTCTGAGGAATTTTTCACGGTGGATAAATCGTGAAACCAATCATTTAATCATTTAATCATTTAATCACATACTTATGCATGGGGGAAACGGGGATTCTCTTACGCTTCCGGTCGGGCTAGGGGGATCGGGGTCGCATCCTTCTTGTTACGTTTAGTCCACCACCCATGTTGCTGTGGTCATACGACTACAACCACTTCTGCTCCTAGATTGACGACGACGAGGCAGCACTTTCACCTGAGTGATTGCGAACCACCAATGGATATCTAGGGTCCATTTATCGACTATCAATTAGGATAACCATCCACCAAGCGGGATGGCGGGGGCCGGTCCTCTCGAGGTGTGGACTCATCATCATCATCATCGCTCAGGAGTGACGTCACCCTCATCATCTTTCTTTTCTCTCTTTCTTTCTTTTCATTCAACATCATTGACCAATCCATCTTGCTGGACTGGTGAGTAGCTTGTCCGTAGATGTGCCAAGAGAGGGGAATTACCCTAATCATATAACTATGTATTTCCATAAGGTACACTGAACCGTTTGGGGTCGGAACCTTCCTAGAACATCACTCGTTCCCTAGTGTTCAATTATGATCTTCAAGCATTAGGTGATTACCTTCTAGTTATCTAAGGTTGTTCTAACACTTAGGTGACAACCCTGTCCTCATGATGCATTATAACCATAACTATATTCAATGTTCCACATACATCATACAGATCAACATACATCAAACAGATCAATGCTTGTTGGAAACATGTGGCCCAAGATAGTTTTCGTAACCATTTATTTGCTGGCCCAGGTTAGCTCGGCAACCTAGAGTTTCTTGAGTTGCTTCATGAAACACCCTAGCTAACTGTTTACCCGTACGTAGTAAACAATGCTCACTAGGTTGTTTTCTACCTGGTCGGAATACTTTAGTCCATAGTTATCTTTCGAAAATAGTTGCTTAAGAAAATAGGGACCAATTTTAAACTTTTCATTTGCCTCGATTATTTAATAAAATAGAGCCATGCGTCGGAAAGAATAAATATAGCAAGCGGTAAAGCCCTTAGGCTTAGCAGATAACTGTCTAATAATAATAAAGCATACAAGATACATCCAGCTGGTCCATCAGAACAGTCATGTAGTTATTATAATAAATAATACACAAGTAACATGTTCAATATATACAACACATAACATTAAATACAAGGGCTAACTGTAGCACTTCCCAGTTTACCCTTAACAAAGTACTAACTACTGCTGCCTCTGGTGTCCCTGTTTGGTTCTGACCGCCTCGTAGCTCCTCGGCCGGTTCGGCCTCATCCCCGTAGCATGAGTCATCACCTGTTCCTGAAGTCATAGGGTAGTGGGGGTGAGAACGGTAGGTTCTCAGTGGAAATAACTCTAATACCTGTATCTTGCGTTTCATTAGGTTGGACTTCAGGCCGCTCAGAGATTTCTAAGTGTGCATACATACTAACGTCCTACTGATTATTATCTGGCCTAAGTTCTGAATGGCTTTATCTACGTTACTAGGTGACATGGGAACTACTCTTGCTTACTACATTCTCGTGCTGATTAACATTACGTTTACATACATAGCCGTCTCGAGCGTTCTCTTGACGATACTTACATAACAGAATGCAGAATCATCCAATACCTATACTCATGCATAACATAATCATCAGAATATGCATAACAGAGTCCTCAGAATGAACATAACAGAATCATCAGAATGAACATGCTATATATATATGCCTAACAGAATGAACATATGCCTAACAGAATAAACCTGGTTTTGGAATATATGTTATTCCCACCATAATAGTGTCCTCTTTTGACACTAGTATGACGGAATAACCTCGCACCCTCAGTGTAGGCCCTTTTTTGACCTTCCTGCGGTGGGCTTCCACCTGCCGTGTACCCCCTCGGGACCCTTCGACAGTGGGCGGATATTGTACCCCCACCTTAGCTTGCCCCCTTTCGACATTGCAAAGGCGTGGTAACCGCACACCTCCAGGTATGCCATATCGACACCACCTGTGGCGGGCTTCCATCTTCAGTATGTCTTTTGGACCTACTAAAATGGGCTTGTTACTTAGCTCTCGTGATCACGGCCTTTTCAGCATTGGGCGTTTGCCCTTTTTCAGCATTGGGCATTTGCCCTTTTTCAGCATTTCAGCATTTCTGTACCTGCAGCATGGCATGACTTGTTTCCTATTGTTCATTTCATAATCTTTACTTATCTCATAGTTACTTCTAATCCTCTAAACTTGCCTTATCATGAATGTATGGAATGCTACACATTATGTCACATACTACATATACTTCACATATTCACATACTGCATATACTTCACATATTTCAGTTACAAATCATAATGATAACATTGAGTATTAGAATATGTGCCTCAAGGTGGGTTCCATAAGACATTCTGGTCTCAGGCCGCTCAGCGGAAACTACTGTCCGCTCAGCGGTCTGAGCTCCTCGCGCTCAGCGCTGAAAGCATTTCCGCTCAGCGGTAGGAATCTTATCGCTCAGCGGTAAGAGTCCCATCGCTCCACGATCTGACACCTTTTCAAAAATATCTTTTCAGCCTTATTCTTCAAGAAAAATATCTTCCCATCCTTATCCTTATCCGCGGTGAGCTTCAGACCGCTCAGCGGTAACCGCCAACCGCTCAGCGCTCTGGAGTTCACGTTTGAAAAATATGGATGCATTCCGCTCAGCGGTGCCTTGGGCCGCTCAGCGGTACCTGGCGAATCTGAAAACAAAATGCATTGTTTTCATCCCTTTTTCTTCCTCTTTTTCCATGGAACTTGCTTGAGCTTTTTACACATACTTCACACAGAATAATCATATCTAATCCAGGTCACAAGACCCTTCAGAATTATCTTCCTAAGCCCTAACATAGTTTCTAACATCCATAATCATATATTCAAGAAATCACACACACACACACACACACATATTTACATAAACAATCATCCACCATCAAATAGGTGAAGAACTAGTTTTACCCACCTGTGGGGGAGCTGTCCGGTGAGGAAGAAGTGTAGGGGAAGTTGTTCCGTGCTCGGCCGCTCAGCGGTCCTGTGTGTCCGCTCAGCGAGAAAGTCACAGCGTCCAAAATAGAATTTCTTTTCTCAGTGCTTACTGAGGCTTCCTACACAGTTCCAACCAGCACAGTTATATTTTCCTAACCTCAATATTTCTACAAATCCTTCAAGCATCATTAACTCCATATGTTTCCCATAATATTTCTAATTTTTCCTACTAAAAAATACATACATAAATATACAGTTAAAAATCCCATAGACAGGGGTGATCGGACTACCCACCTCCAAATCCAGTTTGGAAACGGTAGAAGTGAAGAGGAAATTTCCCTGAACACTTCTATGACGATTCTCCTATTTTTTCAGCGTCCGGTAGCATCACAACAGTGCACGAATGGAACAAGGAAAACCAAGAAAGAAAGAACAAAGAAAGAAACGAAAAGCAGCGAAGCATAAGCTTCAGAGGAAAGAAAAGATGGAGATGGCGTCCTTGGGGGGAAGAAATAAAGAAAAGGAAGCAGCATAGTCAGGGGGAAAGAAAGAAACAAATAACAAAGAAAGCAAAACAAAGAAAAATAAAGAAAGACAAAGAACGAAGGGGGAAATAAAGAAACGAAGCTTTGAAGCTTCAGGGGAATCAAAGAAAAATGAAATGGAGTCAGGGGGCTACTCCCCCACCGTCCTATATATACATATATATATATATATATATACATATATATATATATATATATATATGTATGTATATATATATATATATGTATGTATATATATATCTATATAATATAACTTTTCTTATTTTATTATAGTAACCCACCGTCCTATATACATATATATCTATATAATATAACTTTTTTTATTTTATTATATATATATTAATATTATTATATTATTATTATTACTATTAAGATTATTATATTATATAATAGTATATTTTATGTAAATATTTACTATGGATAAACATGACCTCCGTCAGTCCAATTTTGATCATGCTTGATTGCGTTTTGTCGTTCGCAGTCTCGGTACTCCGCATACAGTTATTCGAAAAATATTCCGGACGCACCCTCGCGTTCTACTAATTTTTCCTTATTAGTAGTTGAGTCCAGTGGAGATATTCGGGGAATTATTATTTTATTAGTGTATTTTACGGGTACTCTCGGTATCCGGAACCATTCCCGATTGGTCTAGAAATCGTCCGAAACTGAACCGCTTTCCGTTTTACCGACACTTTAGGTTTTCTAGAGGTCGAGAGGAATCATTTGAGTATCAGCAGAATTTGGAAATACCCCACAGCATAATTTCTACTGACCTCGAGAGGTTAATTCCTACAAAGGGCTCTATAAACAGTTGTTTGGGAAATTCTCACTAAGGGATACACTTACAATGTTTTTCTCCTTTCTAAATTCATATATATATATATATATATTATTTATTTTTACGAACATTTTACTAAGGGGAAAAATATGGGATGTTACACTTCACACCCCCGGGAACTCCCAGTTCACGTCGCCACCCATGTCCAGGTCTCCATGGGACAACTGAGTTTCAGGCCGCTTAGTTCCCCCTGAGGTCCGCTCAGCGGTCCCTGAAACCCTCCAAGCCACAAAACTTCAGTTTAAAACCATTTCCCAATCAGTCTTCAGGCCGCTCAGCGGTCCCTGAAGTTTTCCAAGCTTCAAAAACCTTTGGCTAAGTGTAGCCCTAGGCCGCTCAGCACCCTGGGCGCAACTTAGGCATCCTCCTTTGTTTTCTTTCTTCCTTTTCCATCGTTTCCCATGCCCAATTCTTGGGGTTCTTCTACAAGTTCCAACAACCATAATAACACATATCTCAGCTTACAAAACATATCCAAACCATCTATACGACCTAATCCTAGCATAGCTAACATAATCTACGACAGTTCACTGAATTACACAGAATCAGACGCAAGCACATAGAAGTCACCAAGGAGGTGAGTAAGCTATGTTTACCCACTTCCTTAGAGTCTTAGAGAGGGTTGGAGATGGTTGGGAGGGTGAGGTTTCCCTAGGTGTGTAGCTTTCCTGATTGGTTTCTTGATTCCAGCAGCGTAACGACAAGTTTCTGAACCGATCAATTTTTGAGCAGATACTTGGGGAGAATGAGAAAATATGAGAATAAAGCCATGGAGGGGGCTATTTATAGGCCCGAGGACGAAGTGGTCTTGGCCATTTATGTCCACAAAATTAATTTGCAAAGAAAAAGGAAAAAGAAATTAAAATAAATGGATAAGAAAGAAAAGTCAGTGCTTAGTCAGCGTTGACTTTTCAATTAAAATGTGTGGTTGTGGTGAAGAGAGAGAAAATGCGTGGACTCATATTTTTCTTGGCCGTGGGGCCCACTTTCCAGTCTTGTTTGATTGTGTTTTGTCGTATGTTGTATGGGTGTTTTGCGTACGGTCGTCCAAAAAATATTCCAATCGTATTTTTGCGATCTCCTAATTTTCCTAGGGAGGATTTGGGGTTAATCCAAGGTATCTGTAACCTTTTCCTTTGTAAAGGTATGGTTTCCAGAGACTTTAGACACTCCACCCAACTCTAAGGGTTACAAGGAGATGATCTAGTGTCTGAAACTGAGCAGAACTTTGTTTTATAGACGGTTTAGATTTACCATGCAATTCTAAGGGTCAAGAGGATTCATTCTAGTGTCATCAGAATTTCAAGAAACTAAACAGAATAATTTCTATAGACACTTTTGTCCTAAGGATTTATGCTTCTACATTTTTAATCTGTACCAAGGGCTTCTGCGGATATTTATCCTGTGAAATCTTTACTAAGGAAAAAGTGGGATGTTACAAATACGACATCATGCATATGAATACGACATCATGCATATGAATACGACATCATGACAAGAATACGACATCATGCATCTTAAAACACGTAATCATTCAAGGATATGACAATACGGGTCCACCCCTGGAAACAGGCCCCTCACCACCCTGTAACAAGGGATGGTTACTTACATGAATACGTTACGTTATATGCGTGTATGGTATGAGCTCTATCACTAAAGGATACGGAGTAGGTTGTACACCAGGCAGGAACGACGATTCCACTAGGGTATAAGGGGGTCGACTAAACATGACATGGAGGACGCTGCCCTATGGCACGTGGAATCCTCATGCATTTTATATGCAACACATGGATATGACACATGCATATGATACGTACGTGAAACATAAATATGATATGTCTATGTGAAACATGAATACGATGAGATGTATATGTGTTACATGAATATGATATGAGACACGTAAATGATATGTATATGGAGTATGCCTAGGATATGTATATGAAAAGGCAACGTCAAGAAACTACAGTTTCGTAAGATGACCTTTAGAATGTTACGCGATATGGGGATAGCATAAGAGTATAGAATACGATAAGTTTGCCAGTGATAGGTAAAGAAAAGATTAGAATCCCCCGATAACTTAGTAATCTAGATAAGACTGCTCAGGACTAGAACGGATAATAACAAGTAGGGATTTTAGTATAATGGCATCACCTAGAGACCCCCTGAGCAGCGGGATCATAATGAAGTAATGAAACGAGTAGTTGAGCCCCGAAGGATTCCACAGAGGACACAACATTCTCACCCCCACTCCTTTATGGTTCCAGCGGACCCGACTGTGCACCGAGGACGACGAGGCAGCGTAGGACGGTTGGAGGTCTCGAAGCTGGAGGACCCCCGATATAACATCCCGTTTTTCCCCTTAGCGAAAACTTTGTCAAAATTAAATAAAATAAGTTCTAAGACAGTTTAGAAAGATTAGAGAAGGAGTTTGAAGGTTAAGAATGTCCAAAGAACCTAAGGTTGCTGTAACATCCCGCTCTTTTCTTAGTAAGAATTTCGTCAAATAACTACTCATCAAACCTTGGGTAAGAGTAAATGTGTGGAAGTCTGTAGGCATTATTCGGTTTGGTTTTGGACAAGTTTGATGACACTCAAATGATTCCTACCGATCCTCAGAATCGAATGATGAGATTAAACGGATCGTTAGACGGAGTTCTGGGGAGTTTCGGACGATTTCGCAAACACTAAAACGGCTCCGTTTAGCGTGTAAAATTGAGCAGAGAGCCCGAAGTCTCTGGAAACCCCACCGGTACCAGGGAAAAGTCTCAGACGCCTTAGAATAGTCCCACGACCCCATCGGGAAGGTTGGGAAAGAACGAAACCGCAAGCCGAACGGTGGCCGGCAGACACAAGAGCGTAGAAACGGGTCGAAGGTATCTGTGAAAAATACTCTCCGGAGGAAAATTCACAAACACTTTCTAAGATTAATATTCCTAGGTAGAGGGAAATTGGAGGATCGCGACGGTACAAGCGGAATATTTTTTCGGACGACCGTGCGCGACACACCAACACTGCAAGCGATAAAACACGAGCGAAACGGAACCGGGAGAAAGTGAAATTTTGGGCAGCCCACGTGATGCAAATCAGATTTCAAGGGAAATTATTTTAAATTCAAAATATTATTCATGATGTGACAATTCTATTATCTTCCTAATTAATTAATTATAAAAGAAAATGAAAAAAGGCAAATTGGTAATTAATCTAAGGGGCAAAAAGGTAAATTAGGGGGCAGAATTTTGGCTATAAATAGCCAGCCCCTATGCAAAAAAAATGGAAAAAATTTTGCCCCGAGACTCTCTGTAGAAACTCCGCCGGAAAGCTTGGGTTGCGCCCTAAGCTCGGAGGACGACTCTCCCGCCTTTCTTCCCTCACCGAATAGCTCTCCAAGAAGTGGGTAACTTTAGTTTGTCCACCTCTTTGGTGGTTAATGCTTGGCTATGTGTTTTTGTGTGTGTGTGTGTGCATGTCTTTATGTTTGTATGTATGTTAGAAACCTATGCTAGGATAGGGAGATGATTCTGAAGGGTCCTGTGACCTGGACTAGATAGGATTTTGATAGTTAGAATATGTGTAAAAACCTCAAAGAGTAACCATGAGCAAAGGCAAAGAGAAAGGAAAGAAAACAAAGAAAACAATTTCAGATTCGCTGGTGACCGCTGAGCGGCTCTTGGCACCGCTGAGCGGTCCAAGTGCACCGCTGAGCGATCTGGCTCAAACCGCTGAGCGGACCTAGGGTACCGCTGAGCGGTCTGAGACCAGAAATGGTTATGGATACTGTTTTGAGGCACATAGTCTAACAATCAATGATGTGACTGTAATTGTTAATTGATGTAAATGCAGTATGTGCAGTATGTGAAATAATCTGTTAGCATTTCATGCATCATGATAAGATAACTTTAAGAGAACTAGAAGTAATTTTGCAATAACTAAAGATTATGAATTGAACGATAGGGAACAAGTCATGACATGCTGCAGGTACAAAAAGGAAAGAAATGCTGAAATGCTGCTGAAAATGCTGAATGAAAAATGCTAAAAAATTCTGAAAAAGGCGTTGATCACGAGATGCCAAATAACGAACCCATTTCAGTAGGTTAGAGGGACATACTGAAGATGGAAGCGCGCCACAGGTGGTGTCGATATGGCATCCCTGCAAGGTGTGCGGTTACCACGCCTAGCACTGTCGAAAGAGGGCATTGCTATGGTGGGGGTACAACATCCTCCCACTGCCGAGGGGTCGAGAGAGGGCATGCGGCAGGTGGAAGCCCATCGCAGGAAGGTCGAAAGAGGGACTACATGGATGGTGTGAGGTTATCCCGTCATAGTACTGTCGAAAGAGGGCACTGCTATGGTGGGGATAACAGATATTCCACAAATCATGATTAATCTGTTATGCATGAGTATATGTAATGTATGTAACTGCTGATAGGTAATTACCATCAAGAGAACGCTCGAGACGGCTATGTATGTACACGTAATGTTAATAAGCATGAGAACTTAGTAAGCAAGAGTAGTTCCCCTATCACTTAGTAACGTAGATAAAGCCATTCAGAACATTAGGCCAGATAATAATCAGTAGGATGTTTAGTATGCATGTTCACTTAGAAATCTCTGAGCGGCCTGAAGTCCGACCTAATATGACACGAGATCTAAAGGCTAAAGTTATTTCCACTGAGAACCTACCGTTCTCACTCCCATTGCCTTATGACTTCAGGAACATATGATGACTCATATTACGAGGATGCTGACGAGCCGCCCGAGGAGCCATGAGCGGTTATGACAGGATATGGACCCAGAGATAGCTGGATGTCAGGATTTGCCAAGGGCATACTGAGTAGTGTTACATTAGCCCTTGTATTTTGATGACATGTATTTTGAGACTATGTATATGTTACTTGTATATTATTTATTGTAATAACTACATGACTGCTATGATGGACCAAATGAATGTATATTTTATGCTTTATTACTATACGGTTATCTGCTAAGCCTAAGGGCTCTACCGTTTGTTATACTTGTTCTTCTCGACGCATGTCTCTATTTTATGAACTAATCAATGCAAATGAAAAGTTAAAAATCGGTCCATATTTTCTTAATCAGCTATTTGCAAAATTAACGATGGACTAAGGTATTCCCACCAGGTAGTAAATAACCTGGTGAGCTTGTGTGCGACTTAAGCGTATGCAGTTAGCTAGGGTGTTTCATTTGGTATCAGAGCAGTTTGGAAAAGAGCTTGAGGACTGAGCTGCACCATGCTTTTGGGCATGATTACGGTGTATGTTCCAGCTAAGTGGTATGTGCTAAGTTCCTGTGTACTTGCCTTTCTTGAGACTGATAAACTCGGAACTGTGCAGGTACTACACATTAGACATGCCGCCACGCAGGGATACTACACAGCGCACCCCGGAACCTGCAGATCTTGCAGATATTCTTAGGGAGATGGCCCAGGCTACTGTACGGATAGCAGCCTCCAATGCCCAACGCAACGCCTCCCCAGACGGCTCAGGAGATCGAGGCCCTGATGTATCGCGATTTCACCCGAGCTAACCTGCCCGTGTTCGAAGGAATGATGGACCCTGAACTGGTCCATGGCTGGATCAGAAAGGTGGAGCAGATTTTTGAGGATATTCCATGTACTGAGCAGCAGAAGCTTAAGTTTGCTTCTAGAAAGTTAGAAGGAGCAGCAGGGGAATGGTGGGACATGACCAGGCCCCAGTTCGAACAAGATAATGATCAAGTGACTTGGAACCGGTTCAAGGAGATGTTCTTGGATAAGTATTTTCCGCAGGAGTTGCAAGACAGGAAGGAGGCCGAGTATTTGGAGCTCAAGCAGTTAGTTAGGGTGTTTTAGTTGCGGCTGTAGGAAATTCTGCAGACAGCAGATCGGTCCGGTTCGGACACCGGCAAGCGGAAACGGGCCGAAAGTATCTGTAAAGAATACTGCCCCAGAGAAAAATTTACAAATGTCTTAAAGCAATGATATTCCCATGTAGGGGAAATGAGAGGATTGTGACGGTATAAGCGGAATATTTTTCGGACGACCGTGCGCGACGCACCGGGACTGTGAACGATAAAACACGAGCGAAACGGAACCAGGAGAAAATCAAGAAATGGCACCCCGCGAGATTAAATTTAGCTTTCAAGGGAAATTAATAAAAAAATTCAAACACTATTCATTGACGTGGCATTTCTATTATCTTTTTAATTAATTAATTTTTAAAGAAAATAAAAAGGGCAAAATTGTAATTATGCATAGGGGCAAAAAGGTAAATTTAAGGGGCAGCCTCTTGGCTATAAATAGCCAGCCTATAAGCAGAAAAAAAAACTAGAAAAATTCCTCTCCTAGCCTAAACTCTGTCCGTGTGCTCCGTGATTTCACCGAGGAAACTCTGCCGGAATGCTTGGATCGCGCCCTAAGCTTGGAGAACGACTCTCCCGCCTCTCTCTCACCACCGGGCAGCCCCCCAAGAAGTGGGTAACTCTAGCTTACTCACCTCTTTGGTGGTTGGATGTGTTTATGTACTGTCGAAGTACCAGGGTTGGATGTGTTTACCCAGGGAGCTATGACTGTGGCAGAGTATACAGCGAAGTTTGAGAGACTCTGCAGGTATTCGCCGACGTACAGGCTGCACCCTAATGAGGGTTGGAAGTGTGCAAAGTACCAGCGAGGGCTGAAGCCAGAGTTGAGGGTATTCTTGAACATGTCTGGTGTACAAGATTATGCTACCATTGTCAACACCTGTCTGGCTCAGGAAGAGGCCAATAGCGATTTGGCAGAGGTACGCAGTGAGAGGTACAAGAGAAGGTTTGAAGAGGCAGGAGGTTCCCAAGCAGAACAGAGAAAAATGGTACATTTTCAGGCATCGGTTGCAGGTAAGGGCAGAAGCCAGTATCTGCCAAGGCCACCGCAGGGAATAGGGAGAGCCCAGAATCAGCCTCGACCGGGACCATTGCGGGCAGGACCCCCAGCAGTGAGACCTCCACCATCAGGTACTCCGGATCGTAGCACACCAGGAGTTCAGTCGAGAGTTGATTCCCGTCCACCTTGTCTAAAATGCGGCAGAGGACATTTTAGAGAATGTCTGGCAGACCAAGGGGTTTGCTTCAAATGTGGAAAGGCCGGTCACTTTGTGAAGGATTGTCCAGAAGCTCCACCAGTCGCCCAACGTCAGGGACGAGTATTCACCATGGCAGCAGAAGAAGCCCAAGATAGAGATGGTCTGATTTTGGGTGGGTGTGTACTTAACGGGAAAACTTTGATTGTGTTGTATGATTCAGGAGCGTCACACTCCTTTATATCCTACGAGAGTGTAGAGGAGCTGAATTTATCTCCTACGACACTGCCGTATACGCTTTCTGTATCCACACCCACTGCACTGCCGGTTAAGACCTGTCAAGTATGTCTGCGATGTACTTTTCAGCTGCAGGAAAGAAAGTTTGTGGCTGACTTAATCTGTCTTCCCCTAGTAGGACTTGATGTGATACTAGGGATGGATTGGTTGAATGCCAACCAGGTTGTTCTTGACTGTGCCAAGAAGCTGGTCACTTTTCCCATTACTGTTGTCAGCTAGTAGCGTCAGACGAGGAGTTGTCGATTCTTTACTGTTGTCAGCTAAGAGATCAAGGGTATGTCTTCTTTGCATCGTCGGAAGTGGAAGTTGCAAAACTGAAAGTCGGGGATATTCCTGTAGTTCGAGACTATCCAGATGTGTTCCTCGATGACATTCTAGGGTTCCCACCAAAACGGGAGGTGAAATTTTCTATTAATCTGGTGCCCGGCGCTGGACCTATTTCCATTGCGCCGTATCGCATGTCTCTGTTGGAATTGCAGGAGTTGAAAAAGCAGTTGGAGGAGTTAATGGGAAAGCAATTCATTCGGCCAAGTGCTTCACCATGGGGAGCACCAGTGTTATTTGTAAAGAAAAAGGACGACACCATGAGGATGTGTGTCGATTACAGACAGTTGAACAAGGTGACAATTAAGAACAAGTATCCATTGCCTAGAATCGATGACCTTCTAGACCAGTTGAAGGACGCAAAGATTTTTTCGAGGATTGACCTACGGTCTGACTACCGCCAGATTAGAGTACGGGAGGAGGATATAGCTAAGACGGCGTTCCAATCCCGTTACGGTCATTACGAGTTCACGGTAATGTCCTTCGGATTGACGAATGCTCCCGCAATCTTTATGGATTACATGCATAGGATCTTCCGTGAGTATCTGGATGACTGCGTGATCATTTTCATTAACGACATTCTAGTGTACTCGAAGAGTGAAGAGGAGCACACTAGACATCTGCAGATAGTCTTGGAGATTCTAAGGGACAAGAAGTTGTACGCCAAGCTCTCTAAGTGTGAATTTTGGGCCAGGAAAGTGCAATTTCTCGGCCATGTGATCTCCGACCAGGGAGTGGCAGTGGATCCCAGTAAGGTCGAAGCACTCAGAACGTGGGAGAGACCCACTTCAGTTACAGAGTTACGGAGCTTTTTGGGATCTGCCGGATATTACCGGAGGTTCATCCAAGGATTTTCACAGGTTGCTTTGCCGTTGACTAAGCTGACTAGAAAGGGAGTGAAGATGGTTTGGTCGGCAGAGTGTGAAAGAAGTTTCTATGAGTTGAAAGAGAAGTTGACCACCGCTCCGGTGCTAGTGTTGCCTAATCCCCAGGAACCTTTTGAGGTATATTGTGATGCGTCAGGTGCTGGACTTGGATGTGTACTGATGCAACGACGCCAAGTGATAGCCTATGCCTCTAGGCAGCTGAAGCAACATGAAGTAAACTACCCTACGCATGATCTAGAATTGGCTGCAGTAGTTTTTGCACTTAAGATATGGAGGCATTATTTGTATGGAGTGCGGTTTGAGGTATATTCGGATCACAAAAGTCTGAAATACCTGTTCGACCAGAAGGAACTGAATATGCACCAAAGGAGGTGGACCGAATTTCTTAAGGATTATGATTTCGGTCTTAACTATCACCCTGGGAAAGCCAATGTAGTGGCTGATGCTTTGAGCCGAAGATCATTGCAGATGGCTCAGATGATGATGCAGGAAGCGAAGCTGATAGAGGAATTTCGTGACCTCAACCTGACTGTTGCACGCCGACACAACTGTCTGACAGTGTATCCCCTACAAGTCAGTAGTGACTTCAAGCACAGAATAACAGAGGCTCAGAAGAGTTGTCAGGATGATACTTGGGGTAAGTTCCGCAAGGCGGTAGAAGAAAGGAAGATCAAGGAAGTGACGACAGACGACGATGGAATTTTGCGATTCAATGGTCGTATTTGCGTGCCCAAGGAAGGCAGCTTAAGGGAGGATATCCTGAAGGAGGCACACAAGAGTCATTTCACGATGCACCCTAGCACCACCAAAATGTACCATGATTTGAAAGGGATGTTTTGGTGGCCAAGACTGAAGAGGGATGTCGAGGACTGGGTACAGAAGTGCTTGGTTTGTCAGAAAGTGAAGATCGAGCACCAAAAATCGCCAGGGTTACTGAATCCTCCAGAGATTCCAGAATGGAAGTGGGAGGCCATAGCAATGGATTTTGTCTCCAGGTTACCGCGTACTCAGACAGGAATAGATGCCATCTGGGTAATTGTGGACAGATTGACTAAGGCTGCTCACTTTATTCTGATCAAGATGACTTACCCGCTAGAGAAGCTTGTGCAGCTGTATGTCAAGGAGGTGGTAAGGTTACATGGAGTACCATATTCCATCATTTCAGACAGGGATTCCAGGTTTACTTCCAGATTCTGGACTGCTTTTTAGAAGACATATGGGTCTCAGTTAAACTTAAGTTCCGCGTACCATCCTCAGACGGACGGCTAGTTTGAGCGCACTATTCAGATTTTGGAAGATATGCTAAGAGCCTGTGCGCTGGATACGGTGGGAAATTGGGAAGAAATATTGCCGTTTGTAGAGTTTGCCTACAATAACAGCTATCAAGCTAGCATTGGGATGGCTCCGTTCAAAGCTTTATATGGCCGGAAGTGCTAGTCGCCGTTATGCTGGAACGACAGCAGGCAATATCGCTGTCTAGACCTTGAGGAAACCCGAGAGACAGAAGAATTGATGAAGCTATTGCGAAAGAGGGTGTTCACGGCATAAAGTCGACAGAAAAGCTATGCGGACAACCGAAGAATACCGCTCGAGTTCCAAGAGGGAGATCATGTCTTCTTAAAGGTTACTCCGGCGACAGGTATTAGAAGGTCTTTGAAGATCAGGAAGCTGAACCCCCGATTCATTAGACCTTTCCAGATCTTGGAACGTATTGGACCTGTAGCCTACCGGATAGCTCTTCCACAGAACCTAGCTAACATCCACAATGTCTTTCATGTCTCCCAACTACTCAAGTACTATGCGTCCCCCGACCATGTGTTACAGCCAGAACAGATACAGCTGAGAGAAGATTTAGCTCTACCACTCACGCCTCAGCGAATCATTGATCACAAGACTCGTCAAACGCGCAACAAGGAAGTTCCTATGGTACGAGTTGTATGGGCAAACGGGGAATTAGAATAACAGACATGGGAGCTAGAAGTTGACATGCAGAGAGCCTATCCAGAATTGTTTGAAAGGTATGAACTATCCTTGCCCTTAAATTTCGAGGACGAAACTTTTCTAAGGGGGTGGAATGTAACATCCCGCTCTTTTCTTAGTAAGAATTTCGTCGAATAACTGCTCATCAAACCTTAGGTAAGAGTAAATGTGTGGAAGTCTGTAGGAATTATTCTGTTTGGTTTTGGACAAGTTTGATGACACTCAAATGATTCCCACTGATCCTCAGAATCAGATGTTGAGATTAAACGGATCGTTAGACGGAGTTCTGCGGAGTTTCGGACGATTCCGCTGACACTAAAATGGCTCCGTTTAGCGTGTAAAATTGAGCAGAGAGCCCGAAGTCTCTGGAAACCCCACCGGTACCACGGAAAAGTCTCAGACGCCTTAGAATAGTCCCACGACCCCATCGGAAAGGTTGGGAAAGAACGAAACCGCGAGCCGAACAGTGGTCGGCAGACACAAGAGCGTAGAAACGGGTCAAAGGTATCTGTGAAAAATACTCTCCGGAGGAAAATTCACAAACACCTTCTAAGATTAATATTCCTAGGTAAAGGGAAATTAGAGAATCGCGACGGTACAAGCGGAATATTTTTTCGAACGACCGTGCGCGACACACCAACACTGCAAGCGATAAAACACGAGCGAAACGGAATCGGGAGAAAGTGAAATTTTGGGCAGCCCACGTGATGCAAATCATATTTCAAGGGAAATTATTTTAAATTCAAAATACTATTCATGATGTGAGTCTATTATCTTCCTAATTATTTAATTATAAAAGAAAATGAAAAAGGGCAAATTGGTAATTAATCTAAGGGGCAAAAAGGTAAATTAGGGGGGCAGAATTTTGGCTATAAATAGCCAGCCCCTATGCAGAAAAAATGGGAAAAATTTCTATCCTAGGGGAAACTCTGTCCGTTTTCCCCGAGACTCTCTGCAGAAACTCCGCCAGAAAGCTTGGGCCGCGCCCTAAGCTCGGAGGACGACTCTCCCGCCTTTCTTCCCTCACCGAACAACTCTCCAAGAAGTGGGTAACTTTGGTTTGCTCACCTCTTTGGTGGTTAATGCTTGGCTATGTGTTTATGTGTGTGTGTGCATGTCTTTATGTTTGTATGTATGTTAGAAACCTATGCTAGGATAGGGAGATGATTCTGAAGGGTCCTGTGACCTGGACTAGATACGATTTTGATAGTTAGAATATGTGTAAAAACCTCAAAGAGTAACCATGAGCAAAGGCAAAGAGAAAGGAAAGAAAACAAAGAAAACAATTTCAGATTCGCTAGTGACCGCTGAGCGGCTCTTGGTACCGCTGAGCGACGTGCACCGCTGAGCGGTCCAAGTGCACCGCTGAGCGATCTGGCTCAAACCGCTGAGCGGACCTAGGATACCGCTGAGTGGTCTGAGACCAGAAATGGTTATGGATACTGTTTCGAGGCACATAGTCTAACAATCAATGATGTGACTATAATTGTTAATTGATGTAAATGCAGTATGTGCAGCATGTGAAATAATCTGTTAGCATTTCATGCATCATGATAAGATAACTTTAAGAGAACTAGAAGTAATTCTGCAATAAGTAAAGATTATGAATTGAACCATAGGGAACAAGTCATGACATGCTGCAGGTACAAAAAGGAAAGAAATGCTGAAATGCTGCTGAAAATGCTGAAAAATTCTGAAAAAGGCGTTGATCACGAGATGCCAAATAACGATCCCATTTCAGTAGGTCAGAGGGACATACTGAAGATGGAAGCCAGCCACAGGTGGTGTCGATATGGCATCCCTGCAAGGTTTGCGGTTACCACGCCTAGCACTGTCGAAAGAGGGCACTGCTATGGTGGGGGTACAACATCCTCCCACTGCCGAGGGGTCGAGAAAGGGCATGCGAAAGGTGGAAGCCCATCGCAGGAAGGTCGAAAAAGGGACTACATGGATGGTGTGAGGTTATCCCGTCATAGTACTGTCGAAAGAGGGCACTCTATGGTGGGGATAACAGATATTCCACAAATCATGATCAATCTGTTATGCATGAGTATATGTA
>QANU01007475.1:0-13918 GCA_003254905.1 Nissolia schottii
CACCCACGCCATGACCCACCCACAAAAAACCTTCCAACCATGAATCAAACTCAACAGACTTAAAATAAGATTAAAAAAATAAAAGTAAAATAAGAAGAAGAATAAAGCCATTAGCCAACACAGAACACCATCGTTGCTTTCCAAGGAACCCCCACTTGATTTGCAAGTTGCCATGTCTTCGCCACCAGATCTGCAAGACCTTGTCTCCGTCAGTACCAAATCTGTAAGATTGAGGCCTGTTAGAAAGGTACTACACAAGATCAAAGCCAAAAAGGATGGGGTGAGTCATTAATGTCGTCGTTTTCCAGCCTCAACTTGCCGAAAGCCTTCCAATATGGTTTTCCCTTGACTCCATGGCTGAGATGCTTAGAGTAGTGGTTGTTGAGTTGAGAAAGGGGCGCCAGTGGGGGAGGTTGAGGAGGCGGTACAAATGCCCAATGATGGAAGGGGAAATTGGGGTTGTGGGGGATGGGAACAGGTTTTTTTTTATTTAAAAAATTGGGTCGAGTTGGTTTTGGGTTCGGGTCATGGGTCTGGGTTGGGTGTTTGGGTTATGCCACGTGGCATCCCACGTGGCACGCCGCGTCAGCATCGTGAAACACCCCTAGCAGATCCCGTACGCTCGAGCCGTACGAAATTTCCGCTAGGTTGTTTACTTCGTGGTCATTTCTTCAATTTTCGAAAATAGTAGTTTTAACAAAATAGGGACCCATTTTTTTTCAAGCATACAGTTTCCAACTTAAGAGCCGTGCGTGTAACAGAATAATATAACAAACGATATACTCAATAAGTCGAGTTCCAAGGCAGTAGATACATAAACTATACACATCGAGGGTCCGAAGCACATACAAGTACACACCATATGATAGTTATATTAGATAATCCATACTCATGACAAGTAATACATTTATTTCTTTCCTATAACATCTACTACACTGCCAGCTAGGTCTCCTTGCGCACATCCTCCTCAGGTTCCACAGCATCCGCATAGTAAGATTCATCTTCCATCCCTGGAGCCATAAGCGAGTGGGGGTGAGAACGGTAGGTCCTCAGTGAGTAACATTTTAATCGTGGCTTTTTACTTTCTCGGTTATTCTCCAGGCCGCTCAGAGTTTAGTCTAAGTGTACATGCACCTAACACCCTACTGATTATGGTCTTGGGCCTATACTCTGTGCAGCTTTATCTACGTTACTAGGTGATTGGTTTTCTAATCTTGTCATTACCTAAGCTCCGTGCTTTTTCACTGGACGTTTCTATTAGAGACATATTACTCGTCTTGGGTCACTCCCTTGACGATATACAATGCATGAACAGTTATACATAATGCTTAAGCAGATAAATCTACATACTCATCATCATGTCATCAATCAGCAATGCATACATATAATATCATAGTGCATGGGGGAATTTGGGGATCTCTTACGCGCTCTATGGCTGCGTCCTACTTAGTCATTCGCACATTTCTAGCCGTGGCCTTGGACTACAACCTCTTTTTGCTACTATTGTATCGACCCGGTGACGATCTTTACCGGTATGGTAGCTAACCACGTAAGGCTCATAGGAGGTAAACATCGAATACAATTAGTGTAACCATCCCCTGTGGCATGGCAAGGGATCAGACCTATGAATGATCAGGCGTGGACGCGCTTAGATCGGCCCTATGACACGATCCGGTTTCATTTTCCTCTTTTAGTGGGGCCCCTTAGTTATCATATCATTCGTGCAGGCCTATGCCTGTTTTACCTGTGTGGGCCTATGCCCGTTTTGCCTCTTTGGGCCTACGCTTGTCTTGCCGTTATCAGGTCTCTCTACCTGCGTTGCTCGTGACTAATTCGTCTTGCCAAATTGGCAAGGGGCATGTCTGTAAGACTTTTCCAAGAGAGTAGGGGTTTCCTAATCATATAACTACTGACTCTGGCTAAGGCAGTTCGAATCCATGGTGATTCGTCGCCTCGGCTCTACTTTTATTCCCTAGGGTTCGATTATGATCTTCGTTAAATTTTAGCGTGAACTTCTAATTATCTAAAGTCGTCTTAACTCCTGCGACGACCCTGCCTCATGATGCATGATCAAACATATAGATATGGCCTAACCTTACTCATTGGATCCCTTAGAAACCTTAAACTCTCAACTCTGCCAGGTTTCATTCGAATACTAGCTGTGGTATTCGAATGAAATCCCTCGGAGTCCTTTCATTCGATTGGAATAGGCTTTCATTCGACTGCATTCCCTCAACATTCTTTCATTCGAATACTAGGGGATTCATTCGATTGAATTCCTAAAATTTCGCCTTATTCGACTGCTGAGGAACTCATTCGAAGGAAAGCTCCTTTTGGGCTTTCATTCGACTGAATTCCTTCAGTATTCGAATGCTGGCTGGAAAAATCGCCTCCCGCGACTCCAGTTCGTAAATTATCACTATTTCTAGGGTTCCAAGTAGTAACGTTATGCATCTCATTTATCAAAATTACCAAAAACCCCTTTTGACCCTGATTTTCCCAAAAATACTACTTAACATTTGTACAGTCAGATATTTTAGATAACACATAAACAGTCAAATAATTAACCACATAGACAGTGGGCTAAAAGTTACCCACTTCCTACGCAGATTTGAGGTTAGTAGGTGGAAGGTGGAGAAAATCCTTGTCGCAATGGTATGCTCCAAGAAATTTTCATTAAGTTTTCATCAGGGGGCCATTTATAGCCGTGGTCCCCCTGCTGTTTCAATTTTTTCTTTTATTTATTAATTAATTATTATATTATTATTTTATTATAGTTATTATAAATATCCTAGCCCTTATTCTATTTTAATTATTTCTAATCATTCCTGGTCCACACACGAGTCCCCAAAAATATCCCAATTATATATTCATGCCCTACGAATTTTCCCGGCCAGGATGGCGGTCCAAAACAAGACGTGCGGGGACTTGTTCCTGTCAGCCCTTCTTCGCAGATCCCTTTGGTCCCCAACCGGATTCCCGTTTCCTGCCAAACTGAACACCAATCTTACAGCACCCTGTGGGACCTTAACCTTCTAGTCTTTTCCTTCCAACCTAAGGGGCAAATCTCATAAATAATTTTCCTCCAACCCAAGTTCGGGTCACTTTATACCTTTTACCTAAGCCAGAGTCATAAGTCTTGCCTAAGGTCTTCCTAAGGAAGATCGGGTCGTTACACGTTGCGTCAGCGCCATGTCAGCATAGTCAACCCTCACCCCACCCCAGGGACTAAAACCTAATTTTTCAATTTTGCAGGGACTAAAACTTTTACGCAAGGACTAAAATCAAACTTTCAAATTTTATAGGGACCAAAAACATAATTAACCCTTATTTATATTATGATATTTAGTTTTATTTTAAAAAAAATTCTTTATTTATAAAAGCTGCGCGCTTTTCATGATTAGCACGTTAGGATGCTTTCGTAAGGGAACTAGTCCCTTACATGTCGATGACGATTTTTGGAGTCGTTACACTATTATAGAGACAATCTTGATCATATCCCTTAGTAATGTGGGACATAACAATATCATACAATGAGAACCATATTACACCAATGCATTGTGTCAATAAGAGTCTATTTTCTATATAAAACAAAGTAAGTCTCTCCATATCTCCCATTGACAAGCACCCAAAAATCAAACTCAAGGTGAATAACAAATCAATAGTGGACACATGGTAGTTTGACAGAAACATAATGATATTAAGTAAAGGTACTAAACTTGGCCAAGATAGTTTACAAGGGGAAAAATAAGACTTTGATGGTGCATCTTGTTTCATTAATGCTAGAAAAGCCTTAATTCTGATGGCCACATATGACAAGCACGTAATAAAAATAAATTTACCTCGAGAAAATTATTTATGGTAGATGTGTTGGATAAATACTATGACTTGAGAATAATTTACATTAGTTTACTATTCTAGCATCAAAACTTCATATTCATAGTTGTTATAAAGAAACATTCCCAAGCCTCCATTCAATAGCATAAGCTTTAGGAGAATTGTTTGTTGACATGGTATAAGTATGATGCTTACTTCGTAAGGGTTAGAAGATCCAAAAACATGAGTTGCAAAGCTCCCCTTCATACTAGGATCACCATAGAACATGTTTTTAAAAAGGAGACAATAAATCAGTAATAAAATAAACAAGTCAAATCATAGTACCAAGCAAAGCCAACCAATTTTTTTAATCTGAATATATTCTTAGTTTCTTGCTTCCCATTTAACATATTGATAGACAGACAATTAATCTATGTTTGCTTTTTACTTGAATGGAGCTGCCATTGGAATTTATACTATTTAACCAACCAAATAAGAAAGGTCAGACAATCTGGATCAATCTAAATTAGGTACTTTCTTCCTCTCATAATTACCTTAATAAATTTACGCATATCATCATGATATTTCTCATTCCATTCAACCTATTTATGTAACACCCTAGCTAACTGTCTACGCTCAAGTTGCACGCAATGTTCACTAAGTTGTTGATCACTTGGTGGGAATACTTATAGTCCTTCGTTACTTTTCGAAAATACTAGGTTGAGGAAAATATGGACCATTTTAAAACTTTACTACTTGTTACTTATCCATAAAGTATGAGCCGCGTGTGAATCAAAATATATGATACAAATGATAGAGTCTGGGCTTACGACTGTTAATCATTTATGGTATAAATATTTACATAAGCAAGTACTCGGTCCATCACAGATAAATTACAACAAACATAGAGTATAATAATAATTTACATTTACAATTCATACTCATCAAAATACATAACAAAATGTTTATCTAGTGTAAAACTATACTAGCTGGTCCTCGGGGTCTGGCCTTCCACTCGTGGTAGCCCGTACTTCATCCTTCACTGCTCCTCGTACAGCTCCTCGTGGCCCTCGTCTGCTCTTGGAAGCATAAGCGAGTGGGGGTGAGAACGTTCGTCCTCAGTGGTTTACCTTAGCATAGGGGTACTTCTTTAACTCACTTATGAACCAGGCCGCTCAGGAGATCTCTATGTATTCATGCATACTAACCTCCTACTGATTATTATCTGCGCCTAGAGTCTTGAACGGCTTTATCTAAGTTACCAGGTGACGGGGGATCTAGTCTTGCTTATCTAGGATCTCGTGCTTGTCGTATACATATTCCGTCTTGAGCGTTCTCTTGACGATACTCATAGCATATACATACTTCACATACTTCTAGGGACATACATTCATACATTCATTCATCACATAACTTATGCATGATAACTTTGAAACTCTCTTACGCGTGCTAGTTAACTAATGGACTGGGGCGCGTCCTTCTTTCTCGGCTCTCGGCTAACTAATGGACCGAGGCCGCGTCCTCTCCCAGCTAACTAATAGACCAGGGCCGCATCGAGTCCTTCCACCCTTGTAGATGTGGCAATACATCTACAACCTGCTTCTGTCCTTGTATCAATGTCGACCAAGAAGCACTAAACCTGAGTGGTTGCAAACCACCGCGGATAACTAATGTTCCGTCTATCGACCATCAATAGAGATAACCATCCACCTGGTGGGATGGCGAGGGGTTGGTCCTGTGACGCAACCCGAGCAGGGACTCATACATCATCATCATTACATCATCATCATCTCATAGGCGTTACGTCACCCTTGCACATACATCTTTTCTTTTCTTTCATTCCTTTCTTTCATTCTTTCTTTTCATTTCTTATCATTGACCAATCCACCTTTTTGGGACTGGTGAGGGGCTTGTCCGTAGACGTACCAAGAGAGAAACATCCTATCATATAACTATGTCACTTATTACCTAGTGTTCAGTTATGATCTTCAAACATAAGTGATTAACCTCTAGTGGTCTAAGGTTGTCCTAGCACCTAGATGGCAACCCTATCCTCATGATGCATTGTATCATACACCTATTACATGCAATGTTCCACATACATCAGACATATCAACATTCACCAACTCAATGCTTAATGGAACTATGTGACCCAAGGGGGTTTGTTCCCTGGCTTAGGTTAGCTCAGCGACCTAGAGTTCCCTGGGTCACTTAACACCCTCGAGAATTCCCGAGGGTGTTACAATTTACATCAAAGAAAAATATGGAGTAAACAAGTTTTCTATTTTAACACTAGCTTTGTATAGAGAAGAATTCAGTTTAAGGAAATATATATAGATAATGTCATCAGAAATCATCTTTTCTACTTCTAAACAAATTCATATTGATGCAGCTCAAAAGATGATTTTAATAATTAGCACAAACACATATCACATGGTGTTAAAGTGGCCATTTCATGCTAAACGGCTCAAAACCAAATATCATGTCCCACAAACTTAATGAATTTAACAACATTATTAAAATCACTAAATAATTTTATGTTGATTTTTTGTCATAGAAAATATGCATTTCGTATTTAAGAACTAGCTTGTCACTAATAGGAATTATAAATATCATCATACCAAGCCACTGAAATCAATAACTAAAACTAGTAACCTATTCACAATATCAAGATCACAAAGATCATGAAGTCTTCACATGTGAAATTTGTAACGCCCTTGCTAACTGCTTACACTGTAGTAATAAGCAATGCTCACAGGGTTGTTATTTGCATTGCTTGGGTTACTTCTAGCCCCCTACTTTTAGATTTACAAATATTTCTTACTCGAAAATATGGACCATTTTGAAAATCGTTCGTTTGCTTTATCCATTTGTAAACTAGGAGCTGTGTGTGTTCAAAAAATTATATGGATCTACAAGCGATAGAGTCTAACCAGACTTAAGCGATCATCGCTACACAATGTAAAAGATATACATATATTTATGTTTACAGATACAAGTACATGACAGTGGATTAATAATATATAATAAATTTAATACACATAATCGTTAATGGTCCAACTAGACCATCTAACTGTTTCACAATACGAAACAATAATTGCCTTAATGCATAGGTAGAAATCCTGCTGCTGCGCTGGCTATGTCCTGCTGTGATCAACCGTCATCTACCACGTAGTGGCCTCGTCGATCCACTAGCTTTGTACGCATAGAACCATAACGAAGTGGAGGTGAGAACACTTCGTTCTCAGTGGGCATCCTTAGGTCTACCTATCGTTTCATTTCTCAGTTATGATCCAAGCCACTTAGGAGATCTCTAGGTGTTCTTGCATACTAAATTCCTACTGATTATTATTTTTTGTCTAGGTCTTGAGTAGCTTTATCTAGTTTACTAGGTGATCGAGGAATCTAATCTTGCTTTACTTACTTATAGGTACTCGCACTTTCTATTTTTGACCATCACCTATCCGCGTAGCTTAACTATAAATACTCGTACACATACATACTTACACACTTAGTCATTCATCACATAACTCATGCATGCAGGGCTCTTTCACATCTCTTGTCAGGCTCACCTGACCTCATACATCCCCTGTCAGCACTCCTGATGGGGCCATGTACTCGTACACGTTCTGTATTTTCCCACCTCAGTGGGTTCTGTCAGTCCACACCTCCTCGCACACCTTAAGACCGTCGTCCCCTGGTGGTGTAAGACCTACATTTTCTGTCTGTCCCTCAAGGCTAACAAGACTCTACCCCCTTACAGGGTGGCGAGGGGCCGCCCTTGTGGCGTAACCGAAAGTGGACCACATCCACATTGCACTGTCTTTTCTATCTGGTGACACCTCGATGTCGGAAGGTTTGACTCGGTTTCTTTAACACAATCTCTTTACACTTATTCCCTGTGTTCAATTATGAGCTGGCCATAGTTAGATGATAATTCCTCTAGTTATCTATGATCGTCCTAAAACCCTGATGGCGACCGGGTCCTCGTGATGCATGCTTTCATAACACATACTTCCATAATCATTTCCATCTTTAGATATACATTTCTAAAGGCTTAGTACTTGTTGGAACATATAGGAAAACTAAAATCTTAAGTTTTTTAGTGGTCATTCGAATGACCAAGGCTATTCATTCGAATGACATGAAAAATTAGCTCTGTTGCTGAAATTCAATGGTCATTCGAATGACCCTGGCTTGGTCATTCGAATGACCTGGTAAAAGTGCTCTAGGGTGAGTAAATTCCATGGTCATTCGAATAACACTGCTAGGTCATTCGAATGATCTTGCCCTAAACTCATTCGTAGCGCTATTTCTTGCTTATTTTCCCTTTGTTTCTCATTAAAAACTTATTTTAGACTTCTCATATGTTCTAACCAGTACAGTTATATTTTTCTAACATTCAAATTGCGAAAAATCATTTTCACAATATTATCTCTATATTTTTCACATAACATATCCTACGTTACTTTCTCAAAAATAAACACATAGAATAGCATAACAAATCCACATAGACAGTGGGTCTAGGGTTACCCACTTCCTAAGCGTGTTGTGATTTGGTAAAGTTGATATGGATAAGATTCCCTCCACGGTGGTATGCTCCCACGAGTTTCCTTAGTCTGGCAGCATTACCGCAGTGTGCACAACTGGAACCGAAATTTGCAAAACGTAAGAAAATTTGAAAGTGAGAGAAGCAGTGGCCCTTGGGGCTATTTATAGTGGCCCCAAGGTCAGCCACTATTCCTTTTTCTTTATTTATTTATTATTATTATTATTATATTTATATATATGTTACTTATCCCTGCCACCGAGGCAGAGGATAAGCATGGCTTCGGTTCGGTACGCGTTTGATCATATTTGATCGTGTTTGGTCGTTAATCGCTCGTGTACGGATATCCTAAAAATATTCTGAACACATAGTCGCGATCTACTAATTTTCCTGGTCAGGAGGGTATGTCAGGTTGAGGTATTCTTGAACATATCTCCATAAGAGTATATTTTACAGATACCTTTAGGACCTGACAAAATTCCAGTATCGATCGAAAATCGATACGAGTCCCGTAAAATCTCTGTGAGCTGACAAAACCATTTTTTGACTAGGATTTTTAGGAAAAAGACCTTTATAATTAAATTTTCAGTATAAATACCATCTCGAGTACACCTTAATTATGCAAAATTATTAATTATGCAAAATCTTTATAAGGGAAAAAATCGGGATGTTACAAAATTGTTTGCTTTGGATTGATTGAAACCTCAACGAATCTCAATTATTTATGGAAAGTTGAGCCTACCTCATTACACGAGAGATGAACCTGTGGGATTCCTCAAAGCAAAAAAGAAAGAAATAAGATACCACAGGTCATTGGAGAGACTTGTAACCCTCCCAAATTCTTACTCAGTAATTGTCTGCCTTAAACCATTTATCCTTACCTCTTACATTCTTATTTCCCACATTGAGTTCCCTTCTCTCATGACTCCTAGCCATCCAGCATTCGGTTATGCTCCTTAGCTGAAATATTCTCATTAGCTTCTTAGTTCCCATTATCTCCTCCTTATTTACATGTGTTGATCCTCTACTTTCCACCCCCTCTTTTCTAGTATACACATTAGTAATGGGGGTCTATCATCAACCAAGCATAAAATTCATCAACTTTCATGATGTTCAGGATTATAATAAAAGTTATTTGTAGCATAATCATATTAACTCATAACAATAGAGATTAACGGAATAAAAAAATTACCTATCCCATTTTGGAAAAGTTCCAAAAAGATAGAGGCCTCCACAATCCCAAGGCTCTACAATAATTTTACACCTTGATAAGATTGTATCTTTAGAAATTGCCTGCAAAAGAAAATAGAGATAAGACCAGTTAACTAAATAATCAAATTTTAACAAATTTCCTATCCAAGGTAGAGAACTACTACTCAAAGATTGACTTCAAATCTATAAATTGTAGAGGTATTTAAAACCAAACTGGCTAGATGAAACCAAACTAGCCAAAACTGATCCCGAACTTAGTAAACTTAACTAAATCCATTCTTTTGGTCTCAGGTCATGGATTTTTTTGGTTACCAGGCCATGGGAATCTTAAATTAGTTCCCTTGTCTAATTTTAAAAGGAGCTCATTTATTCTTGTGTGCCACTTTGACTAACAAAGTAATAACACAACTTTATATAGTTTTACATGTTTCCTGTTTGATAAATGGAGCCCCTTGATATTGTACTTTTCATATAAGAAACCCACCCCGTCCCTCCATTTATCTAATGCTCTACATGCCTTCAGCCCAATCCCAGTAGCTAATTGTGAACCGTAAATTTGTTGACACTAAATATAGGGTCCTCACTGGTATGAATTGCTTAGAATGTTACGAAGAAGTGATAAAATTTGAACTCTATATTATCATTTGATAATCAAGAGGTTGTTTTTTAATACTAATGAAAGATGTAGGAACACTTCATATGTCCAAAATGTAACACCCCTGTTAGCTGCTTACGCTTAAGTCATAAACAATGCTCACAAGATTGTTAACTGCTTTGGTTGGAATACTCTTAGTCCTATAACATCTTTGAAAATATTCTTTACTTGAAAATATGGACCAACTTAAAACTTTTTTCTTTTCCTTATTAAAACATAAAATATGAGACATGCGTGTTCGAGAAGAAATACATTATGTAACACCCTTGCTCGACGCTTATGAATCGTCGTAAACACTATTCACAGGGTTGTTATCTGCATTGGTGGGGTTACTTCTAGCCCCTACTTTTAGTTTGGCAATTATTTCTTACTCAAAAATATGGACCGTTTTGAAAACTTTTCTCCTTGCTTTAATAATTTATAAACTAGGAGCCATGCGAGATCAAGGAGACCTATGTATACAAATGCTAGCGACTCAATCAACTTGGTTGATAATCGAAATAGAACATGTAGAGTGTATATATATATATATATATATATTTACAAGTACGAGGTCCAACACAAAATCACGTATTTGTTTACTAATAATTATTACACAGAATTTACACACAAGTCGATGGCCTATCTAGACCACCAACATAGTAAAAAACATTGATCGCCCTAATGCGTAGGTGGAAATCCTGTTGCTGTGCTAGCAATGTCTTGCCGCGGCCCATCCATTGTCCTACCATGTATTGTTCTCGTCGATGTACTCACTGTGTACGCATGGAACCATAAAGGAGTGGGGGTGAGAACACTTCGTTCTCAGCGGGCATCCTCGGGGTATAACTAGTCGTTTACGCTTCAGTTATAATTCCGCCGATCAGGGGGTCTCTAGGTGGCACAGTTATACTAAATCCCTACTTGTTATTATCCATCCTACTCCTGAGCAGCTTTATCTACTGTACTAGGTTATCGGGGGATCTAATCTTGCTTTACTTACTCCTAGGTTCTCGTGCTTTCTATTCCCCACTTAACATAGACATAGATACTAGTACACATCTATACTTACACACTTAACCATTCATCACATATCTCATGCATGTAGGATCTGTAACTACAGATAGCAACCTAAGAGGGGGGTGAATTAGGTTTCTCTTGTTTTTCTCAGATTTTGATTCTTTGAAAGATGTGAAACCCTAATCCCCAAATTATGAACAAGACCCAGCAATTAACCGAATAGATAATAATGTTAAAGCAGCGAAAATTGTAAATTGTTGAATGTAAAAGTGTAGGGATAAGAAAGATCACACCAGAGATTTATCCTGGTTCACCTTCAACCACCGAAGGCTACGTCCAGTCCCCTGTTCTGATTCAGGGTTTTTTCCACTTTGTAAACTTGTGTTGTGTACAACCTCACACTTGAGGAACTTACACCGACAACTACAAAAGAACAAACCCGTTCCCCTGGTTACACAATGCCCTCACCAAACACTACGGTGATAATCAGAATCCACACCGAACACTACCGTGTTTACAAAACCACACCGAACACTACGGTCCCACAATTGATTCACAATTGTTGAAGAAGTAATACAATGGCTTTGCCAATCCTAAATTCAGGGTTGGAAGTTTTCCTGAATAGAAAGCACAAATGATATAACAGTTAAGGCTCAAATGGCTTTCTTAAGATTTAGATTGAAACACCA
Organism: Nissolia schottii; assembly: GCA_003254905.1. NCBI lineage: Eukaryota > Viridiplantae > Streptophyta > Magnoliopsida > Fabales > Fabaceae > Nissolia > Nissolia schottii. The sequence goes on from QANU01007475.1 coordinate 11,921, forward strand.
TTGAAATTTGATCAGAACTTTGTGAATATGAAAGTGAGAATTGAGTTCTGGTGTTCTCTGTTTGTTCTGCATGAGTTCCAACCTTATATAGGCAGAGGTGCCTGTTCATGAACCATTGCCAATGCATACAGATGCAAAACAACGCATTGTTTCATGAAAAAACACACCCATTCGAACATGTAATCGATTAACCAAGTGTGGTAATCGATTACACACATGGTAACTGCCAATTGTCAAATTCTGTGTGATGGTAATCAATTACCATAAGTGTGTAATCGATTACACACATGAAAACCACTTATTTTCAAAATTCTCGAGTTGGTAATCGATTACAGCAAGTTGGTAATCGATTACTCATGCAGAAAATGTTATATTTTCACATTTTGTATAACATTTTGTATAAAGTAGAAAGTTTACAACAAGTAGTTTGCAAGTTTGAAAAGGGTAAGCATGGATTAGATGATATCTTAAGCATGCAAAGAGATACTAAGGATAAAATTGGATTAGGGTATACTCCTCAAAAGAATCAAAAAGTTGTTCAGAAAACACTTTTTGTAAAAGCAAGTAATCCACAACCCAACATGCATGTAAAAAGAAAGTCATCACAATCTAGACCTAAACACCATGTTATTGGAAATCATCCTATGTCAAGAAAAAGTAATTATTATGTGGCTACATCAAAGTTTTATCTTAAGCCAAGTAATTACTATGCTTCTAGTTCAAAAAGGTATGTATCAAGAAATGATTATTTGGTTCCTAAAAGAAGGATCATATGTAATTATTGTTGCTTGGAAGGACACACCTCAAATGCATGTTATATTAAAAGGTATGGTGTTCCAAGTGGACAACTCAAGTGGGTTGTGAAAGGATCTAACCGACAAGGACCCAAAGCACATTGGGTACCCTACCCCCACTTCTAATTTGTTTTGTAGGTATGCTTGAGGACAGCAAATGACTTATGGTATCTTGACAATGGTTGTTCCTCACACATGACTGGTGACAAAGCAAAGTTCTTCTTGATTCCAAGGAACAAAGGAAAAGATATGACATACATAACAATGAGAGGGGCAAAATCATTGGCAATGGAAGAATAGGTACGCCTCCTCAAACTACTATTGAAAATGTGTTATATGTTGAAAGCCAAGGTCAAAGCTTGCTTAGTATTAGTCAATTATGTGACAAAAGACTTTAAAATTGGATTTCAAGATGATATTTGTGTGGTTAAGGATAAGAAAACCAAAGAAGTTAAGTTTTCAGGCTTAATAAGGTTTTCATGATATCTTTTGAAAACATATCATCTAGAAACACATGTCTTGTTTTATATACATTGTTGTTCCCTGATAAGTCGATGTTATACCCTAAGTTATTACTTCATAAGTGAGCAAATGCATAGTAAAATGTGTAGGTTTAATACTTAATCAATACGTTTTTACACATTGTCCTCTTTTAAGAGAAATTAAGGAAAACGGCAAAATAAGGTATTAATTCTCTTCGAATGTAATATTTCTTTTGTAGTTTTTTTTTTTTTTATTTTGAATTACAGGGAATGAATGTCTAGGAGGATCAATGAAGATGTGAAGAGAAGATTTGGACCAATGAATACAAGATTAGATTCAATTCCAACAAAATTTGGTTAAAAGATGAGCTGAGAATTTCTGACACCGACTTTACCATTGATTTTGAGCCATGATAGAGATTGAATCACGATTTGAGGTCAACTACAAAGTTGTAGCTCTATCTCTTAGCTTTACGTAGAAATTTGAATCACCTCAATCGGAGGTCTGTAGCTCAAGATATTACAGTTTTACTGACTGCTGTGCAAATCAGTCCGCTGAGCGCCCAGACTTCTAGAAAATTCGCCAGCTGGCGCCAGCTAGCAAACCGCGTCCGCCGCCAAGGCTGACTCCACCGCTGAGCGGTGGCACCAACCCGCTCAGCGGTCCCGAGGGGCCTTGGCCTATAAATAGGTGGCCAAGGCACTCCTTTTGGGCATCAATT
>QANU01007521.1:0-10778 GCA_003254905.1 Nissolia schottii
AAAAGAACAAAATGAGTAAGACCGGGGTCCACGGAGTTCACGCCTGGCCCGGAAGAACCAAATAAGTAAGACCGGGGTCCATGGAGTTCACGCCTGGCCAGGGAGAACAAAATGAAAAGAAAGAAAGAAAAGATATGATGAGAACATGCGTTGAAATCCGTGCCTTATCGGCATGACGACCTATTGCATAGATATTATGAAATGTCCCGTGCCTGGCAAGCATGGTGGAAGGTTTACTGCGCAACATATGCGTGATGATCAGTGTGTCTGTCCGCATACATGTTTATGATGTGGTTATGTAACGATGGTTAGGAGTAGAAAGCGCGAGAACCTAGATAAGCAAGATTAGTTCCCTGATCACGTAGTAACATAGATAAAGCTGTTCAGGAACCTAAGCAAAGATCATAATTAGTAGGATTTTAGTATGTATGCTCACATGGAAACCCCTGAACAGCCGGGACGATAACCGAGAAAATGAACTATTGGTAATGCTAGGGAACCCCACTGAGGACTAAGAGTTCTCACCCCCACCTACTCGGTTATGGATCCAGGTGTGCAAAGGAAGTTGATTGACAGCTGATTGGAGTCAAGACACAAGGACGATGCTGACACGAGGGGAATATATGTTTTGGGAGAACACATGTTTTGTATTATGACTATGACTTGCATATGTTTTGTGTAAATATGTATTACTATGGCAAGATGTAATATGTGGGACCTTGTATGTATATATATATATATATATATATGCACATTTACTCTTTATGTTTTGCTTCAGTTCCCCTTAGCCTATAGCGATTGTTGTTATACGTTCTCTAAATCACGCACGGCCCCTAAATTACAAGCAGATACTTTAAAAGAATAATTTTCAAATGGGTCCATATTTTGGTATAAGAACTATTTGCAAAGGTAAAAGTGAGGGTAATAGTTAACCTGAGACAATGCATAACAACCCTGTGAGCATTGCTTGCTACCATGGAAGTGGGCAGTTAGCAGGGGTGTTACACGTGGCTTCTCGGCGGTGACATATCTGAGTAGCAGTGAGGTGGAGGAGCCTCTAGAGCGACTATGGGACTTCGAGTAGGTGGAGGCCAGCCGGACCCAAGTGCAGAGTTAGGTTGTTGTACCGTACATGAAGCGAGTTGTACCGCTCGTGTACGTAGTTTGCTTTTAGTTTCCGCCTTTGTACATTATTGCTACTGTTTATGTATATTATCATCCTCTGGATANCCTACCCTATCTGTCATCATTATAGATTGAGTGATTATTTGACAATTTCCTTGATTGAAAAACAATAGATTATATTGCCAATTTGCATTCATAAACAAAGTTGCATTTTATTTGTTATACTTACCTTTTTGTGGATATCATGTACCTTGCTTGGTGAAATATTTTTGAACCGTGATTTCATTTGATTAAGAGCCAAGATTTAATTGTTCATTTGTGCTATCTTTTGAAAATCAATTTTCTGGGAACGAGTACCTTTTATTTGAGGGCAAACAAAGTCTTATGTTGGGGGGAGTTGATAAGTGCCAAATTTTGATGATTTTAAGGAATATAATTGGCACTGATCTATTTTGATTTTATACAAAACTGGTAAATTATTCACCGTTGTAAACAATTTTGAAAAGATGGAATATGCATGGATAAAATGGCTTAACTTTAATAAATTGCAGAAAAACAAGAAGGAATGCAAAGAAAGGAAATACCATGCAATTGTTACAATAAACAGAAGAGGAAGGAAGAGTTTTCAAAAAGCACTGCTCAACGGCTTCATAAATCGCTCAGTGCCAAGCACCAAAACTGCTCAGCGATTAAGCCAAGTCTGCTGAGCGATTGTACCTGTCGCGCCACTTGCAGCTGCTGCATTTATGAGGCTAGCTAAGCCACCAGTTGCCACCACCAACAAATCTGTCAGAAGATCAGCCACTAACAGCCGCCCTACAAAGCGTTCAGCAAAAACACTATACCGCTCAATGATGTCATCATTAACCCGCTGAGCGGTTGTACCAATTTGCTGAGCGGTGAAGCCAATCCGAGGCTTATGAATAGAGGGCACCCCTGCAGCTTGAAGACATCCATTCCACACTTCACCTCCATTCAATCCCTCCATATTATTTTCATTTAGGAATAGGAAGAAAGGCTTAGGAATTTGGAGAATCCCTTGGGGGAAGTGCTGACGAAATTTCCAATGGTTGTAGTTCATGGTGGAAGTGTGGAAACAAACCACCATCCTTCTTCAACCTACTGTTGTCTCTAAAGTCCTTGTAAGCTTGTAACCTATCCATGACCATGGATAGCTAACTTTCTTTTGTTGGGATTTGATGCATTGTATTTCTTTGATGTATCTCTCTTGACTTTTGCTATATGAATCTATGATGTTTTATGGTTTTAATGATTTGATCTTGAACTTAATGCTAGCCATGGTTTAGTTTGTTAAATCTTGATTTGAGACTTAAATGTATGAGTGAAAGCTATACTACTAAGTTGTAAACAAGTTAGGTTTTAATCTTGCTATTCTAAGCTTATGCTATGCTTAAANAGTCGTAAGCCTTTAGCTCTATCGGTTGTATTATATGTTTTGATTGGCATGCGGCTCATACTTTACCAATAAGTAACAAGTAGAAAATTTTTCAAATGGTCCATATTTTCCTTAACTTTGTATTTTTGAAAGATAATAAAGGACTACAAGTAATCCCACCAAATGATCAACAACCTAATGAGCCTTGCGTATTACTCGAGGGTATGTAGTTAGCTAGGGTGTTACAAATGGGATTTGGTAAGTAAAAATATGAACCAAGCTTAGAAATTATGAAAGAAACTCAAGGATTTTTATAACTAACTAACATTATTTGTTAGAAAGCATTGGCATAATTTGACATTGTTTTAAATCAAGGACATTAACCCTAAAACCAAGTGAGGAAGAGTAAGCCAAACACTTTTAAATCAAGGACATTAACCCTAAAACCAAGTGAGGAAGAGTAAGCCAAACACTGTGAGGAAAAGAGAAATCACCATTGGTCACACAGTTGGATTTGTTTGAGTTTCTAACTTAGTTCATTGCATGGAAAAGATAGGAAATGATCAAGGCAATTTTTCATTAGTTAGCTTAAACAGTTGGCCACACAAAATTAACCTGAATAGGAACACCTTTTGCTAGCCCCCTTGAGCCTTAACAATTTTTGACCTTTTCACCCATGAAGAAAAATACTAATTTTCTTATTTCCTAAAAGCTAAGAGAGCAAATTCTTGGGAGAAAATGGAGATCTAAGTTGGGGGAGAAAGAAAGGTTTTCAGCTATTAATACTAAGAACCAAGGAATTAAGCTGATTGGTGAAAAACCTTGTGCTCAAAACGAAACATAAAAAGATAAATTGAGCCAAGGGTATAGAAACAAAAAGTAAAAAAGTGACAAAAGAATGTGAAAAAATGGGGAACAAAGAAATAAAGGGAGAAGAAATTGAAATGTTACTGTTCTCTTGGTTAAAAAGACATTCTTATCCAGAAAAACCAAAATTCTTTGAAGCCCAGCCACATTACAACCCTTGGAAGTCCTTTAGTGATCCTTGATTAACCATGCAATTGTTATAATGAATGAAACAGGTAACAAATCTGGTCTGCTGTGATTCAATGGTTGATATTGAGCGAAACACCTACCCTATCTGTCATCATTACAGATTGAGTGATTATTTGACAATTTCCTTGATTGAAAAACAATAGATTATATTGCCAATTTGCATTCATAAACAAAGTTGCATTTTATTTGTTATACTTACCTTTTTGTGGATATCATGTACCTTGCTTGGTGAAATATTTTTGAACCGTGATTTCATTTGATTAAGAGCCAAGATTTAATTGTTCATTTGTGCTATCTTTTGAAAATCATTTTTCTGGGAACGAGTACCTTTTATTTGAGGGCAAACAAAGTCTTATGTTGGGGGGAGTTGATAAGTGCCAAATTTTGATGATTTTAAGGAATATAATTGGCACTGATCTATTTTGATTTTATACAAAACTGGTAAATTATTCACCGTTGTAAACAATTTTGAAAAGATGGAATATGCATGGATAAAATGGCTTAACTTTAATAAATTGCAGAAAAACAAGAAGGAATGCAAAGAAAGGAAATACCATGCAATTGTTACAATAAACAGAAGAGGAAGGAAGAGTTTTCAAAAAGCACTGCTCAACGGCTTCATAAATCGCTCAGTGCCAAGCACCAAAACTGCTCAGCGATTAAGCCAAGTCTGCTGAGCGATTGTACCTGTCGCGCCACTTGCAGCTGCTGCATTTATGAGGCTAGCTAAGCCACCAGTTGCCACCACCAACAAATCTGTCAGAAGATCAGCCACTAACAGCCGCCCTACAAAGCGTTCAGCAAAAACACTATACCGCTCAATGATGTCATCATTAACCCGCTGAGCGGTTGTACCAATTTGCTGAGCGGTGAAGCCAATCCGAGGCTTATGAATAGAGGGCACCCCTGCAGCTTGAAGACATCCATTCCACACTTCACCTCCATTCAATCCCTCCATATTATTTTCATTTAGGAATAGGAAGAAAGGCTTAGGAATTTGGAGAATCCCTTGGGGGAAGTGCTGACGAAATTTCCAATGGTTGTAGTTCATGGTGGAAGTGTGGAAACAAACCACCATCCTTCTTCAACCTACTGTTGTCTCTAAAGTCCTTGTAAGCTTGTAACCTATCCATGACCATGGATAGCTAACTTTCTTTTGTTGGGATTTGATGCATTGTATTTCTTTGATGTATCTCTCTTGACTTTTGCTATATGAATCTATGATGTTTTATGGTTTTAATGATTTGATCTTGAACTTAATGCTAGCCATGGTTTAGTTTGTTAAATCTTGATTTGAGACTTAAATGTATGAGTGAAAGCTATACTACTAAGTTGTAAACAAGTTAGGTTTTAATCTTGCTATTCTAAGCTTATGCTATGCTTAAATGTTTGTGAACGGAAGTTACAATCATTAAGTTGGATCTAGGTCAATTCATCTAATCCTTAGTTGTCGTAATTAGAATAAAGGGTTAGTCGTGTTAACATCCGAATTAATGTTAAGTTGCTTTATTAGTTTGTGCAAGAAATTGACAAAATAATTAAAGGAAGTCAAGTGATCTTAACATGCTTGAAAAAGATGATTATGTTAAGAACTGGTGGCGATAAAATCAAGAACTCATAGATAATATTTGCTAAGTTATTGGTTACATTAAAGTAAGTATTACCATTCAAATCCCAACACCTTTCTTTACTAGCCAAACTCACTTTACTTAAGCTTTGCAATTTTAGTTTATTTCTTTGTCAAAATTCCAAACAAAATCAATCATCCATTATTGCTTAAATTATCACAACTCAAAGACGGTCATTTTAAAACATCAATCCCAGAGGACGACAACCTTCTCACTGTACTGCAATTGAATCCCTCAAGGATTTGAAAGTATAACAACCCGATTCTTTCGTGGATGGAAAGCCCGCTGGTTAGGCCGTCCTGGGAAATCGAAAGGCGTTTCGAAAGTTCAGGAAGGAGAATGTAACCTGTAAGATCTCTGAATTAGTGGCCAAGATTAGGTTTTGTTGTCCAGAAAATTTTTCGGTGTATTCGGGAGAGTTTCGACTCGAACGGGATTCGTTTCGGATACCGAAAAGTACTCGGGAAATTTTTGGATGTGGTAAAACGGTCGAAAATCCCTGAGTGGTAATTCCCGGGTCGAAGGGAAAAATCACTGGATCACGACGGTATGCTCGGAATATTTTTGGGGCAACCAGTGTGCGAGAAACTGATTAAAAAGTGATCAAACAAGACCAAAATGGCCCTGGAGGGACTTTATCTCCCACAGGAGATATTTACCTTCAGTAAACCTTAAATAATAATAAAAATAATAAAAGAAAAGAAGAGGGAAAAAAGAAAAAGGAAAAAGAAAAAGGAAAAAAGGAAATTAGGACGGCTATAAATAGCCCTTAAGGTTTCAGAATAAAATTACGTAACTTTTCCATTTTTCACAAACACCAGTCCCGTTCCGACACATCTCGATTTCTTGCCGGAGTCGCGGAAAAATCGCCGGAGCACGCCTTTGCAACCATAACGCTGCGAGCATCGAGGATATCTGACCGGAATCTTCATCGGATATGGGTAACTCTAAGCCCACTGTCTATGTGGTTTATTTTATGACTGTTTATGTGCATTCCTATGTATGTGAATGAAAAACTATTTTATACAAACTATAGGAAATGAGTTGTGGAAATTAGATTTTGATGTTTGGAAACCATAACTGTACTGATTGGATCACTGTGGAAACGAAAATGTTACGCACAGAAAACCCCTAGAGAAGTTACTCTCTGGGGCGATTTTTTTACTGTGGGATTCGAATGAATTCCCAAGGGATTTCAGTCAAATGCATGAGGTTTCAATTGAATGAAAGCCTGAGCAGGATTTCAATCGATTGAATTCTCAAGGGATTCGAATGAAAGAATCAATCGAATACTAAAACCCTATTCATTCGAATGCTTACTGAAAACTTATATTTTTAAAGGTTCTATGGGATCCAACATGCATTATTATGTGTATCTTTATGTAACAAGAGCATGCATCATGAGGAATGGCCATCATAAGAGTTAGGACGACCCCAGATCACTATAGGTATCCACGTAAACTTACAGGTACATAATTGAACTGTAGGGAATAAAGTAGAAAGCTAAGGCCCCTAATCACCAAGGATTCGGATGGCCTCAGTCAGAGTCAATAGTTATATGATTTGGAGTACCCTTATTCTCTTGGCACGTCTTACAGACACGCCCCTCACCAACTTGGCACGCTGAATTGGTTACGAGCAACGCAGGTATAGAGATCTGAGTACGACAGGTACGAAAAACGGGCATAGGCCTAAGAAGTGGAAAACAGGCATAGGTCTGTACAACGGAAGTAGTGGGCCCCACTTAAAGAGGAAAGAGAGACCAGATCGAGTGATAGGGTCGATCTAAACGTGTCCACGCCTGATCACTCATAGGTTTGATCCCTCGCCACTCTAGAAAGAGAGGGTGGTTGAACTTATTGTATTCAATGATTACCTCCTATGAGCCTTGCATGGTTAGCTACCATACCGGTAAAGAGCACTGCCGGGTCGATACAATAGTGGCAAGAAAGAGGTTGTAGTCCGAGGCCACTGTTACAAAGGTGTAAGGACTAAGTAGGACGCAACCACAGAGCGCGTAAGAGATCCCCAGATCCCCTCATGCATTATGTAATTAAATGTATGAATTGATGATTGATGATATAATGATAAGTGTGTATGTATATCTGCCTAAAGCATTACGTATAACTGTTCATGCATTATATATCGTCAAGGGAACGACCTAAGACGAATAGTATGTCATCAGTAGTAACGTACAGTTAATGAGCACGAAGCCTAGGTAATAACAAGAGTAGTAATCCAATCACCTAGTAACTTAGATAAAGCTGCTCAGGACGTCGGCCAAAGATAATAAATGGTAGGAATTTAGTATGCATGACACTTAGAGGTATTCCTGAGTGGCCTGGATGATGCCCGAGTAACTGAACCATAGAAGCCACGCCGAGTTTCCACTAAGAACGAAGTCGTTCTTACTCCCACTCGCGTATGAATCCAGACCTGCAAGGATGGGTTCTCCGCCTCCTAAGGACGTATAGTTGTTCACACACTCACGACAATGCAACTACCGTACCTATACTTTACTGGAAACCAGCACTTTCGCCCCTACAAACATACCAGGAGAGACTCCAGAGCAATCCTGACGCAAGCTTCGAGGGCCTGGATCTTCTCCCATGCGCCCTATCTGGATCAATGAGCATCCAGGTAGCAGTAGCCGCGACCCGATCCACGTCGACGGAGCAGAGGTTCTTCCGCCACCCGAGCCAGAGCCAGTACCCGAGCCAGCTACAGATCCGGAGCCGGTCACACCGCCTGTCCGAGGACGAGGACGACGCACCACCGCTAGGAAGAGGGTACTTCCAGTGCTACCACGCAGATTCGCACCCCGCGACTTCACTGCGGTGACAGACATCTTCAGTGAGGACGAGTTAGACCCCGTAGAGTGAGAGGAGGATTCTGACGAGTAGCTGTAGCAGAGCCCCGTCAGTGTCGACAGAATTAGGTTTGTACCGTACACACAATGAGTAGTTCTCATCTGTGTACATAGACTATGTTTGTAGGTATCTTTTTGTATACAGGATGATAATTATGTATGTATGTTCGTAGTAGAGCAATATGTTATGATAATATCAATGTATAATTATGTGCGTGGAATCTTCGGGCCGTAAGTGTATTTTCTTCGGGTACTTGCCGTGCGCCAGGTACGTACTCGTGTTTCCTTTACCTTTTTACGATATTCTTATGCGATGTATGATGTGGATGGCTCATTATTTTCCTTGATATGATTGAAAGAAGTTTTAAAATTGGCCAGTTATTTTGTAATTCCTAATTTCAAAGCGAAATATAGAGCCATAGAGGTTCATAACATCAGAAGAGCACCACCTAGCCGGGAAGTCTGTGACTTAAGCATAGGCTGACTAGCTAGGGTGTTTCATTTGATATCAGAGCAGTTTGGTCCAATGGAGCCTAAGGACTGAGCCGCACTATGCTTTCGGGCATGAATTCGGTGCACGCTCGACGAGCTGAGATATGCTGAATCGGTGAACATCGATTCCTCTGAGGCTGATCACCTCAGGGTTCGCGGATGTCANGGCTGATCACCTCAGGGTTCGCGGATGTCATTCATTCGGACAGCCATGTCGCCCAGAAGAGATGATGCACGATGTTGCTTACGCTATTACATTTTGCAGGGTCACCTAAGAAACGGAAACACGCAAACGAGGTATGTACCGGACCATGGGACATCTCGAGTTAGGCCGGCAAGTCAACGTGAGGGGGGAAGCAAGGAATGAAGAGTAATTTGGGACTCCTAGGGTAAGGAGATAGTCGGGGAGTAGAAGGAAAGAGTGTTCCAACACTTAGAAGAAAAATTTCAGGGTTCACTCGAATGCATCATTCGAATGCTCCACGAATTGGGGGTGCATTCGAATGCGGGCAGAGTGCGCATTCGAATGACATCAGCAGAAGTATCCAAAATGCAAAGCACTTTGCATTTATGCATTCCGCAGCACTCCGACGCCTCCCCACCTCAGTCCAAATAGTTTAGGGGGATTGAAAGGCGAAAAGCCCAATGGTAAACCCTTCCAATTGCTCAAATTGGCCCCGTGACGGGAAGGCTTGCCTATTATGGATTTTGACCCGTCCGAGTGAGATTTTGGCCGAAACTCTCATCCCCACTTTACCAACTAGTTTGCCTTGATGCAGGTATGGTTTTGGACCTGACCCCGAGCCAATACGGCTACTCTAATAGAATATGCCTCGAAAAACCCCGTAGTAAGGCAAAAGCCTATGCATAAGTGCAACCTTCGCAAGTTTGATCGAATTTAACCATGTGACCCCCATTTCACTTTCGATAGGTATACAGGGACTAGTTGAGGGCTAGCCGGGAGCTGCTGCCCCCAAAATGACCATTTTGCCCTTGAATCCCGCAATAGTGGAAATACCCTCATAACCTTGCATTTTTCCCTTTGTTTTGTAAACCATGATCCAAATTCCTTTATTCCCTTATTAGTATCATTCTTAGGTGTTAAGGAAGGGGGAGAATCTTCCCGAAGCCTTAAATTGTCAATTTTGGACGAAATTGCCCTTGAGGTGCATAAATGAACCGTAAAATGCGCTTTTAACAAACATTCATTAAAACTTAAAACCAAGAGGGATAACATAATGATTATAATCATAATTAGCCGCCAAGTTACATAAAATAAGAGCCACCCGGACCCGTTACATGGAAATTCCCAAAATGCCCCTACCCCATAATGCTTACAAAACATTTGATGGTTAACCTATACATAATTCTAAGCTGCCTACCCTAATAACCCTAAGAGATCTACTCCGCCTCCTCAATGTCCGAAGCTGAATCTTCCTCCATCGCAGCCGGAGCAGGGCCTGAAGTCAATGCGCCACCAATGGAACCTCCGGGATGCACCCATTTTGACCTCGCTCAAGCATAGACGTTGCGGTCTGTTTGTATCACCAGCTACTCGAGGCAGTCGAGGCGGGACATATCCACGCTCAAAGAGTTGAGACCACTCATCAACAGGTCCATCTGGGACTATGAGAGGCCAGGCACCGGTGCAGGCTCCGTAAGGGTGGATGCAGCAACTGCAGGATCGGGAGCTGCCCTTTTCCTTGCACGGCTGCCCTGCGGCACATCGTAGGCCAGCTGATTATCATCGTTCAGCGAGATGTGCATTTTGGCTAAGCAGCCAAAGTCCACCTTCCATGTGACTTTAGGAAACCACTTTAGTTCGCCTGCAAGCAAGAACAAGGCCCGTACAGGTTTAGGTTAGTACAAGCACATAAAAAATTAATAAGGGAAATAAAAGGCACAAACGAGGGACTAGTAGCAGAAATCTATACCTTCGAAGGGAACCTAGAAGTACTGAAGGATTTCAGTAACTGATGAAAGCCTTTTTAACCACCTTCTAAGATCATGACAGAGCTTCGGTTTCGTCACAACTATCCCAAGCTAGTAGAAAGCTTATCTGCGCTTTTGTCGTTCAAATTAAATTTATATATATATCCTACTTTACGGCTTTCAGATTCCAAAGGAATCCGATTGCAGTATAGTCGGCTATAGTCGAACCACAGAGAATTGCAAAAATACCGTTCTTGAGTTTATTTAATTAAACAATGAA
>QANU01007539.1:0-24780 GCA_003254905.1 Nissolia schottii
TACAGTGAAAAAGCGGGATGTTACAGACGTCAAGTGACACGTCAGCACCGTCACTCCCCTACCATCAACAGGGATCAAAACCAAATTTTCATATTTTATAGGGACTAAAACTGACACTGAGGGACTAAAACCAAACTTTCCCAAATTATAGGGACTAAAAACTTAATTAACCCTAAATTATAATTTATATTTTAACGAATAAAACATGACTATTGCCTATGAATAGTTGTCATTAATCTAAAAAGTTATTTTTAATTAAATATAAAAGGTCATAGGCTAAAAAAGTTTCATTTTACCGAAAATAATTTTTAGTGAAAATTCAAGGTTATAGTCTACAAAAAATGTCTATTAATGATAAATTTTATTTTTAAAGAAGAAAGCGTAACTATAACCAATGAATGACGACTATTAATCTACGTCGTCTTTTTTTGTTTAATATAGAAGGTCATAGGTCACGACAATTGCATTTTATCAAAAATTATTTTTAAGTGGCAATCCAAGGACCTAGAAAAATGTCTATTAACGATAAAGTTTATTTTTTATGAAAAAGACATGACTATTGCCTATGAAAAACGACCATTAATATATGAAGTCGTTTTTAGTGAAAAAGACATAATCGTAGGCTATAGAAATTGCACTTTACAAAAAATTGTTTTTAAACAAAAATCTAAGGCATTATGAAAAATGCCTATTTTTTAGTGAAAATCATTTTTTAGTGAAAATCAAAGGCTATACTTACAAAAAATGACTACTTATGATAAAATTTATTTTTAATGAAGAAAATATGGATATAGCCCATGAATGATTGTCATTAATCAAAGAAGTCATTTTTATTTAAATATAGAATGTCATAAGCTACAGATATTGCACTTTATCAATAATTATTTTTTTTGTTAAAATCCAAGGTTATAGCCTATGGAAAATGCCTATTTACAATGAAGTTTGTTTTGAATGGATAAAACATAGCTATAACCTATGAATGATGATTATTAATCTAAGAAATCATCTTTAGTTAAAAATAGAAGGTCATAGGTTACGGAAATTGCAATTTACCAAAAATTATCTTTTAGTAAAAATCCAAGTTGGCCTATGAAAAATGCCCAATAACAATAAAATTTGTTTTTAGTGAAAAAGACATGGTTATGACTATGAAAGACGACTATTAATATATGAAATGATTTTTATTGAAAAAGAGATGGTCATAGGCTAAAGAAAATGCACTTTAGGAGAAATCATTTTTAAATAAAAATCCAAGGTTATAGTTTATGAAAAATGCATATAAACAAAAAAATATTATTTTCAATGAATATGACAAGAAAATTGTTGATGAAAGATGGTCATTATTAAAAAGAATTCATTTTTAATGAAAAAAAGAAGGTCACACGCTCAGGAAATTTACACTTTACATAAAATTATTTTTAAATAAAAATCCAAAACTATAACTTACGAAAAATGTCTATTTACAATAAATTTTATTTTTAATGAAGAAAATAGGGCAATAGCCCATGAATGATTGTTATTAATCAAAGAAGTCATTATTTAGTTAAGTATAGAAGGTCATAAGTTACAAAAATTGCAGTTTACCAAAAATTATTTTGCAGTGAAAATCCAAGGAACCTATGAAAAATGTCTATTAACGATAAAATTTATTTTTACCGAAAAAGACATGGTTTTAGCCTAGGAAAGATGATCATTAATATATGAAGTCATTTTTATTGAAGAAGATATGGTCATATGATATGAAAATTTACCAAAAATCATTTTTAGTGAAAATCCAAGGTTATAACCTACGCAAAATACTTGTTATGATGAAGTTTATTTTTAACGAGGAAAACATGATTATAACCTATGAATGATGATTATTAATCTAAGAATTCATTTTTATTTAAATATAGAAGGTCATAGGGTACAGAAATTGCACTCTACTGAATATTATTTTCCAATGAAAATTCAATGGCTATATAGCCTATGAGTTAAGGATAAAATTTATTTTTTAATGAAAAAGTCATGGATATAGCCTATGAAACATGACCATTAATATATGAAGTCATTTTATTGAAAAAAAGATGGTCCTAGGTTAAGAAAATTACACTTTAGTAGAAATCATTTTTAAATGAAAATCCAAGGCTATAGTCTATGAAAAATGCATATTAACAAAAAAAAACTTTATTTTCATTGAATAAGATAAGGAAATAGCCAATGAAATATAGTCATTATTACAAGAATTTGTTTTTAATGAAAAAGATAAGGTCATACACTAAGGAAATTGCACTTTCCAAAAAATTATTTTTGAGTGAAAGTCCAAGGATATAACCTAGGAAAAATGCCTACTTACTATAAATTTTGTTTTTAATGAAGAAAACATGATTATAGCCCAAGAATAATTGCCATTAATCTAAGAATTCATTTTTAGTTATATAAATAAGGTCAAAGGCTATGAAAATTGCACTTTATCAAAAACCATTTTTTTTTGTAAAAATCTAATGCTATAGCCTACGAAAAATGACTATTTATGATAAAAAAATTAATGAAGAAAATATGGCTATAATTTATGCATGATGACTATTAATCTAAGACTAAATTTTTAGTTAAATTTATAAGGTTATAGGTTGTGGAAATTACACTTTATTAGAAATAATTTGTAAACGAAAATCAAAGCAATAGTTTAGGAAAAATGCATATTAACCAAAAATTTTGCTTTCAACTAAGAAGATAAAGAAATAGTTGATGAAAGATGATCATCAATACAAGAATTCATTTTTAATGAAAAAGAGAACATCATACGGTAAAAAAATTGTACTTTATAGAAAATCATTTTTGAGTGAAAATTCAATGCTACAACCTACAAAAAATGTCTACTTACGATATAGTTTGTTTTTAATGAAGAAAACATGGCTATAACCCATGAATGATTGTCATTAATCTAATAAGTCATTTTTTATGAAATGTAGAAGGTCATAGGATACAGAAATTGCGTTTTACTGAAAATCATTTTTTTTTTGAGAAAATCTAAGGCTATAGCCAACGGAAAATGCCTTTTTACGATGAAGTTTTTTTTTTTAACCAAGAAAACATGACTATAACTTATGAATGATGGTTATTAATCTAAGAAGTCATTTTAAGTTGAATATAGAAGGTCACAGGATACGAAAATTGCACTTTATAAAAAATCATTTTTAAACGAAAATCCAATGCTATAGTTTATGAAAAATGCATATTAAAGAAAAAATTTATTTTTAAAGACAAGAAAATAGCTTATGAAAGATGATCAAAATATAAGAATTCATTTGTAATGAAAAAGAGAAGGTCAAAGCTAAGGAAATTGCCCTTTACAAAAAATAATTTATTAGTGAAATTCTAAGTCTATAACCTATCAAAAATACCTATTTACAATAAAGTTTACTTTTAATGAAGAAAACATGGCTATAACCTATCAATGATGACCATTAATCTAAGAAGTCATGTTGAGTTAATTATAGAAGGTCATAGGCTACAGAAATTGCACTTGTTAAAAATCATTTTTAAACGAAAATCCAAGACAAAAGCCTACAAAAAATGCATATTAACGACAAATTTTGTTTTCAACAAATAAGACAAGGAAATAGACAATGAAAGATGATCATTAAAACAAGAATTCATTTTTAATGAAAAAGAGAAACTCATACCCTAAGGAAATTGCACTTGGCAGAAAATCATTTTTGAGTGAAAATCTAAGGTTATAACTAAGGGCGAGAATAGGCCAGGCGGCCTGTCAGGGCCTGCAGCCTGGCCTGTTAGTGGCTTGGCCTAGCATGTTTGCCAAAAAAGGTCAGACCCAGACCATATTCAAAGCTTGTTTCAATAAACAAGCCAGACCCAAGCTATTACGAAAGTCTGTTAGGATGGTCTGTTTATTCACAAATGTAATTCATATAGGTTTACTAGACGTTCACCATACCAAAATAATACCTTAAACACTAAACTAACATTACTTTTTGTAATATTTTATGCAATCATATTTATTAATATAATTTTATTATTTAATTTTTGTTTTTAAAGAAACCCTAATCTAAAAAGTCTCTAGGACTCTCCCACATTCATACTCTCATTTCATCTGCATAATATGAGAGAGCTTTGCTGGCATTTTCCTTTTTTTTTTGGTTGGTAAAATGACATATATTCTGTTTATGATCTTGCTATCACATACTAAGTAATAATTGGTGATATACATAACAAAGTTGAGCAAACTTTTTTGGGATATGGATTTTGGTTTCTTAATGATAAAATCAATGGATGGAAATTTGATTTTCCTCTCACAGAAAGGATTAATACGTTGCTTAGACTTGTCTTTTGATCAGTTTCTTTATGGGCATACCCCAGCAGCTTGCAACTTTAAAATTTCAATTCTTTATTGAAAATGTCTTTTTGATTCATATTGAATTAATACATTCTTGCTTGTTATATAGTAAATGTTATATATTCAGTTAAACTCTCTCCCTTTTCTCAAGAAATACCTATATATATTATAGTTTTTTTACTTTAGAATATTATTATATTAAGAAATTAAGTTATTAACAAAAACAATATTTTGCTATGATTATTTTTGAAAAATAAAAAATTGAATATTTTATTTTATTTTAATATATTATTTTTTATAATAAAAAAATACACAGACAGATCTATTAGGCTCCAGGCTAGGCCAGGCCTCCCAAACAGGTCAAGCTAGGCTAAAAAATCAGTCTATAACAGTTAACAGGTTAGGCCCAGACCAAAAATTAACGAAATAGACCGGGCCTGACCTGTTCCCACCCCTAGTTATAACCTATGAAAAATGCCTAATTACAATAAAGTTTATTTTTGACGAAGAAAACATGGCTATAGCCTATGAATGATTGTTATTAATATAAGAAGTTATTTTGAGTTAAATATAGAATGTCATAATCTATGAAAGTTGCACTTTACCAAAAATTATTTTTAGTGAAAATCCAAGGTTGCATGCCTATTTACAATAAAGTTTGTTTTTAACGAAGAAAACGTGGTTATAACCTATGAATGATTGTCATTAATCTAAGAAGTCATTTTTCATTATCTATACAAGCTCATAGGTTATGAAAATTGCCCTTTATCAAAAATCGTTTCTAGTAAAAATCAAGGTTATAACCTACAAAAAATGTCTATTTAAGATCAAGATTGTTTCTAACGAAGAACACATGGTTAACGATAGTTATTAATCTAAGAAGTAATTTTTGGTTAAATATATAAGGTCATAGACTATGGAAATTACACTTTACCAAAAATTATTTTCTAGTGATAATATAGGTTATAGCATATGAAAAATGTCTATTAACGATAAGGTTTGTTTTTAATGGAAAAGATATGACTATTGCCTATGAAAGATGACCATTAATCCAAGAAGTCATTTTTAGTGAAAAAGAGATGGTTGTAGGCTAAGAAAATTACACTTTACCGAAAATAATTTTTAAATGAAAATACAAGGCTATAGTTTACGAAAAATGTATATAAATGAAAAACTTTGTTTTTAGCAAATAAAATAAGAAAATAGCTTATGAAAGATGATCATGATCCAAGAATTCATTTTTAATGAAAAAGATAAAGTCATATGCTAAAGAAATTGCACTTTACAAAAAATCATTTTTGACTGAAAATTCAAGGCTATAATATATGAAAAATGACTACTTATGATAAAATTTGTTTTTAATGAAGAAACATGGTTGTAGCCTATGAATGATTGACATTAATTTAAGAAGTCAATTTTAGTTAAATATAGAAGGTCATATGCTACTGAAATTTCACCTTATCGAAAATCATTTTTCGCGAAAATCCAAGACTATATGCCTATTTACAATAAAATCTGTTTTTAACGAGGAAAACATGATTATAACCTATGAATGATTGTCATCAATCTAATGCTATAGTATACAATTTATATGTGTGTGTGTGTGTTTTCAGGGTCCGTATCTAGTTGTGACCTAAACTATGATCCTCAATATAAGTATTATAACCGCCAGATGTCGAGCTGAACGTATTTGCTGTCATTGAATGTTGTTCAGTTTGGCTTCCACTCAAACTCTTTATGTTTCCGAAAGTCTCTTAAGGCTTTAAACCTTAAATCCTCATTGTTTGCACTTGGATCTATCACCAAATCTGGAATAGCTGCATATTCACCACCTCTGACATTGTAGGCCTATGCGATGGAGAAGCATTCGTGCACAAGAGAGCCACTTTCGCCACCTTTTCTGCTTCCCTTATGTCAACCTCTGCCCCCAATCTTTCATCAATCAATCTCACAAAGTTCTGAGTTTTGTGCAATTGGCATGCCTGCAATATGAATTGTTGTTCACTTCATTTAAGGATCAAGCGGCGTTTTAAATAAGCACAGCTAGGAGCTTTGAACATACCCAGTCCAAGAGACAAACACTTTCATCATCTGGTAGATAATTGTTATTGCTTTTCCCGCTAACAATTTCTAAGGCCACAACTCCAAAGCTGTAAACATCAGCCTTATAGGATAGATAGCTCCATAATGCATATTCTGGAGCCATATATCCTCTGCAAAGAATATATATTGATGGATAGAAATTAGGTATCCAAATATCATTTAGATCTGTATGATTAGTGCAAAGACAACCTACATAGTGCCGGCAACTCGGGTACTGATATGTGTCTTCTCGTCTTCATGAAGCCTAGCCAAGCCGAAGTCAGATATCTTAGGATTTAATTGGCCGTCGAGTAATACATTAGAAGCCTTAATATCTCTGTGAACTATCTTGAATCTTGATTCTTCGTGAAGAAATGCTAGACCTATTGCTATGCCGATGCAGATCCTAGCTAAGCCTTGTTGGCCGGTCCATTTTAAGCTGATTCTTTTCACTGCCTACAAATCAACGAGGGGAATGCAGCTAATTTGAAATGGTTCATTTTGTGCTTCTCAATTGATCAATCTTTTAAACTATAGTCGATAACCATGAACTTATGGTTTTTTGGTCAAGTATTTTCATACTTGAGTTTAATCTATGGCCTCACGGGTTCAATCTCCACTGTTGTTATCATTTTTTTTGCAGACATTGGTATGACCTCTATACATGTGACATATCAAGAAATTCATGGCTCACCAAATAAAGCACAGGCAAGGCTGTTATTTTCCCCTTCTGTGCAATATCCATGAAGCTTTACAAGGTTCGGGTGCTGCAAACAAGATATCAAGCCGATTTCGTTTAAGAATTCACGATCTCCCTGCCGTGTGGCCTTGATGATAATTGCTTGACTGCTACAAAAGTACCATCAGGCAGTGGACCCTGCCAATTCAAATTGTCAAAAATCCCACATGCAAAAACATAAACAACATATTCCATTTCGATAAAATAAATATTTACAAGTTATCCGAAAACCTTGTATACAGGACCAAAATAAAAGGTTCAAATCTTTTAATAAAATAAGGACTGCATAAAAGTAGTGGTTGGTTGAAGACAAAAATCTAATTAGGATGAAAAAACTTGTATTCTCATTGCCCAACAAAATCTTCACAACATACAACCTTCAAAGTGTAAGAGACTGGCCTAACCTTCTTTCCGTCGCGATTTCCCTTTGAAAAAGCATTTCCACCAAATGAATCCGGATACAAGAAGCACCAAGCATAGAGCCCGCCCGCCCCCNCCCCCCCCCCCCCACAGCTACAATCGCAATGATTACAGCAACAGAAAGCTTCTTTCCATCATTTGAGCAAAGTCTAGAATCTGGTCAAACCACAGAAAGACATGATATAAATTTAAGATAGTACCAGACATCATAAGGATTAATGTTGAAACAACATTGACTCTAAGGAGTGCTAGTTAACAGGTGATAATAACAGACACGACACTTGGTCTTATTGAAGAGTTTGAATAAGAAAAAGAAAAAGAAAGGCAGTACTTACCAGAAACCACAGACAATGCCGACATGAGGGGACCGTAAACTCCCATATCAGGAATTCTAGTCGTTCCTTTGCCAGCCCAGTAGAATCTAATCTCCAAAATATTATTCGTGATGCTGACTTCGTATACAGGTAGTACCAGTGGTTTTTGAGCAACATTTGTTTCACTCTCTATATTAAAATTCTTCCGAATCAGTTTTGCCTGAGACAAAGTCACTGCATTAATTCGTAGTCTGGAAAAATCAGAGCCAAATTCATTAGTTTAACAATTTACCTGAACATAGATGTCAAATATGCGCTTGCCAAGACTTCTATATGTAGTATCATTTGAAAACTGTATTTCAGCAAAGTGAAGATTCAAGGTATAGTTCCCATTTTCCATGCAATTGTGGAAATAAGTAAGTGATATTGGAGCTACACGCGCTGTTGTGTATAATTCAGGCATATTTGACAATGGCAGAGATGCGATGTAACGAATGTTCTGGGATTCAAAATCATCCATGAAGTCTCCAGTGCTACTAAATCCCCAGTGATCATTGCTGTTATAGAAATAAGTCGCGGTGGCTCCTTGAACGTTGCCATCACCCACATAGAGGCTGTCTCCTTTATCATCTTTTATTCACCACAATTGACATGTAAACAACTTGAATCTGACACAATGATGAAGAAATTAACTGTGTGAGTACAGTGAAAACTGGATCAACTTTCCTAAATGGGAGAATTCGACAGATATTGAAAAAAAATGAATAAGGAAATTAAGTGAACTTGTTTCTGTAGTAAGAAACATGTTCCTCTATGTCAATAGCAAAACTAAAAATGGTCCAGTGATATTAATAATTCAGAATAACATATACTTACACTGCGGATAGTTGAAGTTTGTTGAGCAAGGAACATATTGCTTTCTGTCAATGGCAAAACTAAAATTTACTCACGGAAAAAGGGGCTTGCAAATAAATTAAATTTTCAGAGAAGGCCATCTTACAACTTATTCTCCCTCAAAGAACTTCTGAACAAATTCAGATTTAGGTTCCTACTAAGTAAAAAGGCATGAAACAGATTTTAGTTTTGAAAAAGATAAAGGAGAGGCTATTAAAATTGTTTCAGATTCTCACGTCTTCCTGACAAGCCGGTTGGCCAGGGCTTTGCCACGTAAAGTTGTTGTAAGAAAGATCACTGTGTCCAAAAGTACAAGCGAATTTCCGTCAGATAACCAACCATAAATTGAAATCCAATGTTCTGCTATTTTAAAGCAAATTAGACCTATTACTGATAACATATCATGTACAACATATGAAACAAGAGATTATTGATAAAAGCAGAAACTTACATGCTACTACCATCCTTCAAGATTGAATTTGGTACACTTCCACTTAGCATATTACCTGTTAGGTAGCTAACAAAAGCAATGCCAAACTGTTTAATTCATTGTGTCAATAACTGAACTTAGAAGCATATATTCGATTTTTGGTATAAAGAACTATGTGCAATACATGGTTTTCTGGACCATAAAGCTTGTCTAATCATGAAATTTAGTTGAATATTGTCACTTCTGCTGAACTATTTGCTTTCATATGCATAAATCTGCTATCTGCAACTCTTTTATATCAAGCCAAAGTGTCAACATACAATATAGAGTAAGATACTTACATATATCTCAGACGTCTCGCCCTTATAATTGCAGGAATTTCTCCAACTAGCATGTTAAAACTGACATCCCTACCATAATATTTTCAAAATCAAAGAATTTCATTTTTCAAACACTCAATGCTGGTTTACCAGCAACTTGTAATCATCAAATAATGAAGAGTAGTAGGAACAGAATCTTCACAGGCTTTAGTTACAAAGTAGCCAAAGTCGTCCTTGTCCACATGTATGAAGGTATCACCCCAGACAGGTTACAGTTCCTTAAAACCCTTAAATACAACAATGAATTTCATCAAACTTGTGGCCAACAATTCAAAGAATGAAGTAGATCACATCTAAGAAAAATAGATATGAGAAAAATATTATTTTCATCATACGTACAATACAGTCAGGCCGGCCATGTTCCTCAGCAAAGGAAAAACGTGGCTAGGACTTTTTATATCACTTATCCTTCTGCATAAATATGTTCTACCATGAGCTAGAATAAAAAATATGGTAGACAAAAGTTGAAGTGAAAATACAACATAAAAGTGAAACAGAATGGATACTTATACTCACAACTGAACTAAGTTCTTCAACAGAGATATATTTGATGGAATGGGCCCCGCTAGTCCACTTGCATGCATTTCTCTAAATTGATTTACACTGGTAAGATATTTGTTGCTGCTGACGAGTGTATGAGGAATAAGTTTCTTAAGCTATCTCTAGCCACCTTGCAGCAGGACAAATTTATAGCAGAAATGGGTGTTTGGGACAAGATGAGCTGGAAGCGATTTTTTTGAATGGAGGAGGCCATTACATTAATAGGAACAAAACAACAATAATTACAAGTATTAATTGAGGTGCTAAGGAGGATTGAAAAGAGTTAGGATGAGGACAAATTGATGTGGAATTTAAATCCTAATAAAACCTTTTTAGTCGGTTGATCTAAACACTGATGGCAGAAGCAAAGAAACGATGAAAAATGTATGGTTTGGTGCAGCTGTGCCAAGAGTTATGCATAATAAAATCTACTTTACAAAGTAAAATAAGTGATTAATAATAATATAACAACATTGTCACATGAATAAAACATATTTATGGATATTATTTTTATTTTTAATTATTATTTATTAAGATATACTATTAACAAAATATATACATATCTAATAATTAATTTTAAGTAAAAAATTCATAATTTTTTATTTTTAATATTTTTATGTTGAATATGAATGTTGAAATTTTTTTCATTATAGTGACTTAATAAATAAAAATAAAATAGTAACATTATATTAAATTGTGTAACTTTTTAAAATAATTAAATAGTTTTAATGAATATGATGTCACTTATTAGCATGTTATTTCGTAGAAATTTATAGCGATTAAATGATGTTAAAAATATTAAATAACAAATAGCTAATCAAATTTCTTTTCACACAAGTCAAGTAAAAAAAATAATCATTTTTTTTAAACAGCTAATCAAACTAACATCAAGAATTAATATTTAATTTAGTTTTTAAAATATTAAGTGTGAGTTATTTTAATCTTTAAATTTTTAAAAATAATATATTAATTATCAAAATTGTGAATTTAATCTTAAAATTCAAAATTTGTCTATTTAATTTTGAAAATATAAGTCCGAAACCACTTTAGTCATTAGATAATATTCATTAAAATTATTTAAAAATATAAATGATAATTAAATAAAAATAATTTATTATAGAATGGTGATTATTGAATTTTTTTTAGCAAGTGATTGTTAGATAAATTGATAATAAAGTATTTTTGTAAAAAAATAAATAAATAAAATGAAGCTCTTGTTTTCAAAGATTAAGATCTGAACACGTAACCCGAAATTGCTGATGTTCCTTTGTTCCTGGACTCAGCTTCAGATTCTGCTTCAACTCTCGCTGAAATCAAATCAAATTCCAAACTTTCAAATCCGAAGCAAAGAAGATCCGAATAGAAGAGGCGATTGAGAGTTCAGAAGCATGGAGAGACTTCAGAGAATGTTCGCAGGTGCAGGAGGGGCGCTAGGGCACCCACCCCCAGATTCCCCGACGCTCGATTCATCCGAGCAGGTCTATATCTCTTCGCTCGCACTCCTCAAGATGCTCAAGCACGGTAAAAGTTTCAATCTTTAACCTAATCAAATCATGGGCTTTCTATTTTTTCTCAGCTCAATTTCGGAGTTAGGGTTTTTTTTTCCTGAATTTGAATTTGTTATTTAATGTAGGAAGGGCTGGGGTTCCCATGGAAGTGATGGGTTTGATGCTGGGGGAATTCGTGGACGAGTACACTGTCCGGGTTGTTGATGTGTTTGCGATGCCACAGAGTGGAACTGGTGTCAGTGTTGAAGCTGTTGATCATGTTTTCCAGACTAATATGCTTGATATGCTCAAACAAACTGGAAGGTATTTTTAAAATAATTTATATTTTTTTTAATTTAATCCTTTAAATACTTGTGTTTGATTTGAATCACGAATGAATTTGCTGATTTTAGTTAATTTGTTTGTGATGGCAGACCTGAGATGGTTGTTGGCTGGTACCATTCACATCCTGGATTCGGCTGTTGGCTCTCTGGTGTGGACATTAATACACAACAGGTTCAAGTTTATGCTTTTGGTTTATTAATTTGTTGATCTTACATTGATTGATCCTTGTGTTTTTTTATATCTTAATTATCTTGTTTCCAAGTCAACTAGCCCATGCTGAGAATCTATATGGCTGATGATCCTAGCTAGTTTTGGTTTTAATAATCACTTTGGCAATTGTCTATGATATTTGAACACTCTCTTGGAATTTGGTTACTTGCTCACCCTTTCCTTTGGAAGAGGGGTATGGAAAGAACAATAGAGTATGACTATGGCTTCCTCCTTTGAATTAAATGAAAAGATAACAACAGGGCATCCAACATGGCCAGCTGTGTATGCTAACCCTCACATTATAATTTCTCTGGTGTGAACCTATTATCAGTCCTATTAAAATTACTCGTGTCTTGGGTTTTCTACTGATATTTGATCAAGCTGACCTAAAAATTGATAGTATGTAAAATATTTTGGCATGCAAAATATTATCTGATTGCTTAGCATACACAATAACATGAAAGGAGTTTGAACAACATGAGGACTATATCATATGCATAATTTGAGTAAGGACTAATTACAAGCAAGATACACTTTAGAGATCATAATGCTATGTTACTCTCTTTTCCTCCCAGTAGAAACCTGACGTTTAAATAACTTTTTTTTGGGATTTTTCTGATGTTTCAAGAAAGTATTTATTAATATGAAAGTTTGCTTTGACACCCTGAGGCTAGTTTGTGATTCTCTGAAAAGCGCATTACAATGGAAGCAAACAATTTCCTTTCTAATTGAAATAGTGTCATGGAATGCGCTGCCAAGTGCCAATCATTGTCTATTTCATAAATGTGAAGTTTGAATTGATGGCAGTCGAAGTTTTGAGCTAGGCCTAGGCATAGGCATTAGAATCAAGTGCAGTCTTAGTATTAACTATTATTTTGGTTCTTATTAGTATGATGCTGCTGATACTATGAGTAACTTGCTCTTGTATGCTATGTTTGCAGAGTTTTGAGGCTTTGAATCAGCGTGCTGTGGCAGTGGTTGTAGATCCAATACAAAGTGTTAAAGGCAAAGTTGTGATTGATGCTTTTCGATTGATCAATCCACAGACTATGATGCTTGGTCAAGAACCAAGGCAGACAACATCCAATCTGGGGCATCTGAACAAACCATCCATTCAAGTGGGTCACTCAAAGCCTTTTTCACTTTTGGCTTTTATATGATCAGTATCTTTTGAAAGCAATTGTTTTGCCTATGCCCTTTAGAAGTTTTACTTTTACAGTTTCTGACCTGTCATTGGTCTTCTTTAGGCATTGATCCATGGGTTGAACAGGCATTACTATTCCATAGCCATTAATTACAGGAAGAATGAACTTGAGGAGAAGATGTTGCTTAATCTTCACAAGAAGAAATGGACTGATGGTTTGACACTCCAGCAATTCGATATGCATTCCAAAACTAACGAACAGACTGTTCAGGTAATTTTAGGATTTTGTATCTGTTACGTATAATGGTGCCTGTCTGATTACTTGAATAAAGTCATTGCATTTATTTTAATCTATTTATGCTGGTTTTAACTTATAAGATTTGAATACCAGCCCAGTAAATTTATTGGATTAGATGGTGATAGATCTCAATCAATTTGGAATTGCAGGAAATGTTGAACTTAGCTGTCAAATACAACAAGGCAGTCCAAGAGGAAGATGAGCTACCCCCTGAAAAGCTTGCAATAGCGAATGTTGGAAGACAAGATGCCAAGAAGCACCTTGAGGAGCATGTCTCAAATTTGATGTCTTCCAACATCGTTCAAACTCTGGGAATGATGCTTGACACTGTTGTCTTCTAGAGGAGTTGTCATTTAGGTGGCAAGTTAATCTATTCCATTCCTGTACTTGTTTCCCTATTATCCTTAAACTATATTTGAAGACAGATGTATTCTTTGGACGAGCTGAAGAGGTCAAGAAATTAAAAACTTAGCACGTAGTAGTTTCTGTGGTGTCTCTCCCTCGGTATTACCGGGTATCCTTAAATGTTATCTTGTTGAATTTGTGTTTATAAGATTGCCTTAACCTAAAAATGAAGTGGCATAAAGAAATACTCAATTCTATGCCTTAAAATACCACACGAAATTCTAATGTATTACATAAAGAAATACTTATACATCCACCAGCAGCATCTGTAGTTTCTTAGAAAGTAGCAACAATTGAATGGTCACATCTCTGAAATACTAAAATATGATATAGGATAATTGAAGCTATGATATGGTATTAGATTACAGTAACATTAACCATAACAGTAACTTAAGTTGCTACAACAACTAAAGTCCCAGAACTGCAAGAGTGGATTTGTGGCTATGCTGTGGTACTTTCTTAAACGTGGCCCATATAAGGTCGAAGTATAGAGGAAACTGAGCCAAGGCAAAAAGTGTGATTGGCAAGCATGTGACAGCATATATGGGAAGTGCGGCATACTTGAGTTTGTTCTTGAGCACAAGGAAATGACCAGCACAGAAAGAAATCAACATGGATGCAATGGACAGGAACAAGGTGGTCAAACCCACTATAAGCTTTCTTGGAAGACTCCTACCAAAATCATTCTCTTGAAACCGAGATGTGAGTATGGCGAGGAACGAGACCACCGAAGTGACAGAGCAGCAAAGAGCAATGAGTGATGCGATGGCAAAGACACGGAATGCAGTCTTTTTTTCAAAGACTGGGATGCCACTGGCTTCCTCGACGCCTCCCGGGATGGTGGCCGCAGTGGCAAAGGCCACAGTGGCAATCAGTGCTGCCACCAACGAGCAAGATTCGGATGTTTGTTTCAGCCATTGGCTGCCACTTTTGGCGAGGTCTTTGTGAGTTTCGGTGAAGATCTCTTTCGGGGTTTTGTTCTGTTTGTTGTATCGACTAAAGAAATGGGGTGCCATTGATTCTTTAACAAACTGCATCACATCATCACGTGTAAATTTTTAGTTATTTAGTTACACACGCAAAAAAAGATAGATTTCACCAGCTATATTAATGACACACTTCTATGCTTATGGGTCGCATTTATTTTTTTAATGAGATATTAAAATAAAATTGCATCTACACAAGAATTTTCCTAAGCCTTCAGTCATCTCTTCAATTTCTTTTTCTCTTAATTCTAGTATTAATTCTATCAAGTCCGTTATTAAACTTTCTAAACACACTTACCGAGTACCACTTGATTTCCCAGTGCATTTGCAAAGCTGCGCCAGAAATGAGCCAAGGCTTAGAGTCTCCAAACTTGGCTGCCAAGTGCAACGCACTGTTTCCATCTTTGTCCACTTTTTTGAATAGACTTTCCTGTAAGACTTTTCTCTTGAGCAATAACTCATACAGATGGGGTTGCCTGTTCTCTACTGCCAATAGCACTATGTTCTTCTTGTTAGCATCCATGTCATGAATTGCTACCGGACACAATTCCAAGATTCTCTCTACCATTTCTGTCACCCCATTCTTTGCTGCTATTAATATTGGTGTCTCCATCTTCTTCACCTTTTCAGGCCATTTATCTTTCTTACCTCCTGCACATAAACAAAAGTAAACAGAGCAAAAATAATAATAAAGAAACACAAATCCTAACCAACATTTTGGTCCAAGTGGTTCCATATTTGTTCTCCTAAAATAATGTCTTGAGTTTAAGTATTGTGAATGAATAAAACAAAGTTCAACTGTTGAAATGAATTTATGTTTCCTAAGAAGTAATAAGGAAATGTAACTAGTTAATTTGGCTGTACTATATAATGACTAAAGTGTCAATCTCTTAAATATACCCAAAAACATTTCCGGTATATACTATATAATTAGATTTGAAAAAATAAACTGCATTCATTTACTTAGAGGACACTAATAAAGAATTATGCTAGACCACTTTTAGATAAAACATTTCATATTTTGACCTATTTCATGATGTATAAAAATATAAGACTATATAGACTAGTACACTATTAAAAAAAATACAAATTAAAAGAAAAAAATTTGATTCTGACCAAGGCTCATAATCATTTGCTGAAGACACATCTGTATAACACCTTTCTTCACTTGCAGTTTTGGACATCTCTTCAATCTGGTTATCTTGAATGCTAGTTTCTTATGCTTGTTATTGCAATCAAAGGACCTATTACCAACATACGAATCTGACAAAAAACAGACAATTGTTACCTATTATAATAGGAAAAGATTCATTAAACTGAATAATTCATATATGCAAAATATAAAGATGTAGGAGAGAGTTTAAGAAGACAATAGTCAATACTACTTAGTATATAATGATAGGAAAAAAAATGTGTCTTAATTCTCCTAATTGTTGTGCTAGGTCCAATTTGATGGTTACACAAATAATTTGAATGTACCTAAATCTCTAAATTTCAAATGTGAATAAGCTAATCGAATATATTCCTTTTAAATGTAAAACTAAGGTTACGCTATTTGGTGCAATAATCTGATAAAATAATTATCCACCTAATCATAGCTACAAGCCTACAACGATCAACATACACAAAATCCAATATATAGTTATTGGAGTTGTTGCGACCTCCGCATTGCTATTGGTGATGTCATTGTCACGTGCACAAAATAGGATTCATAGTCAGTGCCCTCCACAATGGTTGTGACCTTCATATCATCATCGATCACTCATCATCTTGGTGCCTTGCAAGTGCGATGGCGATGTACATTTGAAATGTTTGATCTATATAGGATTGTTGGTGCATTTTCATTTAGGCATTTTTTAATTTAATTTGGGGCTATATTACAACTACCTTAATTAATTTGGAATGGAGTAGAAAGATTAACTAGAGCACCGTTAGCTTAAAAAAAAGTGAGGATAACACGCCATCAAATTATATAAGGTGACAACATGCTACATATGTATATTAGAATTAGAGATTATATTATTGTTGGAAGAGCTTAAATTTAACTTGAATTACTCTAATCAATAAATTGAACTAAGAAAATGACGAAGAGTAATAATGTCTACCCAAATTTATTTGTTAGAGTAACATGACTATTAGATTAAAAAAAAATTAAGAAAATATTATAGACTCATATTTCTGTTTTTTTTTTTTAAATTATTCATTAGAGTGGTATGATATGCGTATTCACCTTTAAAAAGGTAAGTGTCAGGATAAAATTACTCAATATTTGGCCTTTGACTCCTCTACCCCCAACTTGGGATTGGTAGAGTGTTTTCCATCTAAACAAATAAAATTACTCAATATTCCATCTAACAAATTGAGCTTCTTTCGGCCTTTATAACTTGATTCATTTTATCTAATCCCATATTTCAAATTTTCAAGTCAGCAACCAAGTAAGTTGTTATACATAGATAGTACCATTGTTTTGTTGTTGAGCCTCCCCTGCTTTGGTCGTGGAAGGTGGTTGTTCTTCGATGATACCATATGAAGTATCAGTGCCCTCTTCATTTACATTATAAGGAGATGTCTCTTCATCCCCCGAGTTTGATGAGGAGGGTTTGCTCATGCCATCGTGGCCATACTCATACATGGAAGCTTTGAGTAGAAGTGCATTCATTATTTGTTCAGACCACACGTGTTTTTCCTTCCTCCGTCGTATCTTCTCTATTATGGAAGCCCCTTTGTAGTTTGATTGACATACAAACACATTATTTTTTTTATTTTTTTGGATTAGTGTCTTTAAAACACAAAATTGCGAAATTGTGCGCCAGTAGAAGAGTGAGTTTAATTTTTTATTTATTGACAATGTAAAGTATTTTTATATTGTCAATAAATTTAATTTTTATTCACAAATAATATATATATTTTTACACAGTTAGTTAATCAAATTTTGTTATATTAACATAAATGGTTGACACTTTTTTTTACTCTTTCAAAAATCATGCATGTCAAAATATCAAATTGGATAACTTTACACCGTAGATTAATAGAAATTAATCTCACAGAAGAGTGATAGAATAAATCTGCAACAACATATGTTAATAAAGACATACCTCTTCCAAAGATTACCAGCATTACCGTATATATAAACTGGAGGAGGTCAACACAGCATAGCCAATTGGCTGGAAATAACGGATTCGTCCAGGCTTTGGCTTTTGACCCTATAAAGTGATATATCTTCAAAATTAGATTCCCAATTCTAGCCCAGTATTATGTTATTTTCTTTTCGGTCAATCTTGTTGTATTAATTTGTTACCTGCAATTTTCAATATTATAAAAGCAGTATGATTTTGATCCAATTGAAGTGGGAGAAACACGTGCAGGAAAAAAAGTAAAAGAAGTTAGGGTCATTAGGTAAATTGAACTATGCTCTAACCATGTATAGAATGACATTTATGAGTTAATGGTAAGTCGTTATGACATTTAAGCTCAAATGTAATTAAGTGTTGAGCAAGTCACACTTAATGTTTAATGACTACACAAGAATTTAAAATTAGTTTTTACACCAACATTTTTGATAATGCATATATGTTGTGCCAAAAATTAGCCCTCACCTGATGAGTTTGTTTCGACTCCATTAGCGGCAGTGTTTTCAAGGGCTTCGGGGTCACCACTTTTAGTTGTAGTTCCTCGATCATGCCTTTCTAGATAGTGTGTCAAAGGGCTCGTAACTGGATACAAGTATGTGCAGAGCTAAATTAGTTATAACAGTAAACAGCAGTTTTTTCCCCTCTTCTTTTTTATTTGAAAGAAAATAAAAATTCTTAAATGATAAGTATTCATCAATAAGCTGATGTTTTGAACAACAATTTTCTTTAAAATTGAAGTATAAAAGTATATATAAGAGTATTATTAGTTAACTTCGATATCACATTTGATAGGGTGTTGGCGGCACACTATGACCCCAACAAAAAAATTTGGGTTTGATTCTTGAAAAAATATTAGTTAGGAGGATAAGGTTAACAGTGTCCAAAAATATTAGAAAAATATATGATATATATTATGAATTGATTTTTCTATTATGCATGAGGGGTCATATTATTAAAGTATTTACATTTTATAATAATTATTTTAATAGTTAAACACGTATATAATCAGAATACCAAAATTAAACTTATATATTATTATATACACACCAAAAGAAATAACTGTGTTTTTCTAATAGCAAATGGGAAAGAAAAAAGAAGAAGAAGCGAAGAGTAGATTCGTTTTGCGTACCAACTATGGCTGCATGTTTCATCACCTTCATAAGGTCCACGCATGTCTGGTAATTTTGTGGGTGACTGCGCTTTTCTCCTTTAGTTGTTGTTTTATATTGCAGAAAATCGAGTTCTGCTTTGAGTTCCTCAACATATATACCTTCCAAAGTATACTTAAGTTATATCAGACACGGATAGAAGAGTAATGCAGTGATGGAAACGATTCACAAAATCATTCTAAAAATTATAAATGAGTCATAAATATATTTGTCCTTAAAAATTATAAAATACACTTGTTAAGTACACTTACCATAATAAATAATTGTTGCAACTCGTCCAAGGCGACTACCACTCTTAAAAGCAGAAGGCTTACTCGCTAGGAGATGGAGAGGAGATGCCCCATTCTGGTTCACTGAATTTACAAGATCTCCATACAAATGAATTATTTGAAATGCTAAATCTGTGAAACAAATTATATAACTCAATTAAACATCATCATCATCATCATCATCATCATCATCATCATCATAATAATAATAATAATAATAATAATAATAATAATAATTCATTAAGATAAACATACACCTTCTTAATAATTTGTCCTAAATTGTTTTTTTGTTAGGTTGATTCTTATACTTTACACTATCAAAACACGTTATTTTAGGGTTAACAATGAGTAAGGAGAGAAATAACGTCTTTGTCAATATCAGTTCAACGTCATTAAGCGCATCACAAATAGAGTGACTAACAATTCCAACGTTTGCAAAGTTTAGAGATTAAGTAGGGTATTAACTCAAAAATAATTAAGTCTCAGATCCATTTATGTTGGGAGCTTTCTCACGTATACGACAACTCATAATTAGATGAGTAATGTTCTATGAACTTATTTGTTGTGGGACACTCACATTTCATCTATTATTGAATGCGAGTTCGATGAGACTCACATATCAATGAAATTTCATATAATAATAGATGATATTTGAATCAATACTATATCTCACATATCATTTCTTCAATTAGATCACAATGTGCTATGATAAGAGAAATTTTTACATAGTCACAAGACCAACACATCATATTTGAGCACAAGATACAATAAAAGTGAAATTCACCATGTGGAACCCAAAAACAGTTGATGGAACCACAATAAAGATGATATGGCTCATTTTGCTCAAATATGATTCGTTAGTCTAAGGAGAAATTTATGGCTTCTAACATGAACCGGCCACTTACTTGGTCCAAAATGGTCCAGTCTTTTAACAGTAGATTTTTAGATCCAATGGCTTGTATTAGTGACAAAGAATTTATATTTTTGACCCAAAAATTTTATAAATCTAAAATTATATAATTTCAAATAAGACCTTTTAGTTAATAATAAATTGTAAATAAGAGACATTTTATTTGATTTATCAATTTTACCCTTTGTCAATTTTGTGATTTCCCTTTCTATCATCAATTTTGCAATCTTCCCACCACCTCCTCCAACCCCAACACCACCCCTTCTGATGTCCCAACTACCACCACCACCACCGACATCCCGCTGACCTCCTCCACGTACCACCACCGGCGTGTTCGTGATTACCCCTCGCACACCATAATCCAAATCCACATAAAAGGAGACCAAAACAAAATTAGAAGTGTAGATCCAAAAAGAAACAAGAAGACAAAATGGAACCAGATCTAGAGGTGACGATGGCGCTGGAGGCCAGACAGTCTTGGTGGTGGCGACGGAGGTGTTGGCTTATGTTTCTTTCTTATTCCCCCTTTCTTTCCATTGTTCCTGTCTCCATCAAGCACCACCACCCCTTCATTGCCACTGGTGCCAGTGTCGGTGTCGGTGCCGGTGCCAATGCCAACGCTGCCACCTCCATTTCGTCGTCTTCTCCTGCTTGTAGAAAATACAACGAAAATGCCAGAAAATTGCGTCCAACAAATCGGTGTTGTAGATCCAGATCCAGGGAGGTAAGGTGACACATGTAGTGGCGACAGTGGTGGATGCGCGAGCGATGGCAATCTCCAAGGCACGATGATAGAGAGCTTCCTGGAGGCGAGATCTAGCTCAATCTCAGCTCAACCACATCAACAAAAAGGCACTCTGTGGTTGCTCTCTTGCAGTCAAATCTGAGGGAAATGAAGGGAAAGGGGAAGGGGATGGTGGGAGTCTAATAGAGAGAATCAAATTTGGGTCACTAAGAGAAAGGATGAGGTTAGATGTGGGCTCTGTGCATGACGGCAGATTTAGAGGTGTGCTACTGGTGAGGAGTGAAGTGAAGTGAGAGAGAAAGGGAAAGGCGACAATGGCACTGGTGGCCAAGCAATACCGGTGGCGGCGGCGGTGAAATGAAATCAGTGAGAGTGAAATGAAGTCAGAGAGAAAAGGGCAAAGTGAGAATATAGTAATTGGATCAATTTTTACAATATTGTCCCTTAGCTTTTTTAACTTTTTACATTTGACCCAGACCAATTTAGATCAAATAAGACCATTTTAGACCAAGTAAGTGGTTTGTCCATGTTAGAAGGAAGGTGCCTTGGATGTTGTTGTGAAGTACTAAAAATAAAATGAAAAGAAAGGGGAAATTACCAAAGTAACCTCCATTAATGGCGCAATGAAGAATGGTGTCACCGTCATTCCTTCTACAATTTTTAGAGCTAATGGGAAGACCCCCCGGTTCCATGTGGGTGATATAATGAAGGGCCATGAAAGCATCCTTTCTGCCATGGAGAGCCGCCAGAAACAGCGGCGTCTCGCCGTCGACGTTGCGAACGCTCACCTGCGAACGATCGGCTCTAGCAATGCACTGGATCATCCTCACTGTCCCCATGGAAGCCGCGAAGTGCAGGGCCGTGTTCCTCCTCTGGTTCTGAATCCGCAGTGCCTCCGAGACACTCCCCATTGCCTGCAGCGCTTCCACCAGCTGCTCCACCACCTCCTCCTGCCCGTCGCTGACCGCCGCGTGCAACGCCGTCTCCCCTGACTTCGTTATTATGGCCGTGTGGGCCCACTTGTCCTCCCTGTACCTGGTCACCACTTCCCCCCATGCGCCTCTCATGCACAGTTCGAACAGGTTCTTGTTGTTATCCATCTCGTTACTCGCCACTCTCTCTCCGGTTTCCATAATTTGTCACTCTATACAGATTTTGGATGTTGTCAAGTATGTATGAGGAAGGACACTCTTTATAATGGTCTTAATGTCTTATGTAGTTGATGCCAAATCAGGTAAATGTTTCCTGTTTGGTATTACTGGAAAAAAAAAAAAAAAGCATATCTTTGTGTACGGATATTCTTCTAGCTGCCACTTTTTCATTTTTTTTTTTCCTTCTTTTCCTTTTCCTTTCCTTTTTTTTTGGTTTTGTTTCAAAATTGAGTTATCCCGCCATCAAGTGAAGGGGAAGATGGTTGTGAATGTTGTTCCCATTTTGGATAACAATCGGGTTGGTTACGTTTCAAGCCTCTCTTAGTATAAATGATTAGAAATTCAGTAAGGGTACGGATTTGGTGCTCTTGGGATTGGGAGCTTTTGGAGAGTATCGGTGCTGAGTTTCCTCTCCAAGCAAAGTCATAGATTGCATCTTATGAACGTGTTGCACGACTCTTGTAGAAAATGACTTGACATATATAACATCTTCTTTACTTCCAAATAGTAAAAGGTTGTGGGACTCCGAATAAGAATGTTTTCTTTCCTGTTGTCGGTGTTAAATTGAGTGTGGGTTACCTTGATTTGTGAGTCAAACGACTCACTTCAACAACTATGGGCTGATTTCATAGTTTTAAAATCCGGCCGGCCCAGTCGACCTGGAACTCAGTAACCCGGCCACTTAATCAAACCGGTTCTTAGATTGGATTTGCAATTGATGGCAACCTGATGTGAACTAGTCTGGTGATAGTTGAATCAGTTCAAGATTTTTTAAAAATGTTGGATGGTAGAATTAAACTCAATCCACCTACTTGCATAATGCATTATCTATCACTAAGCTAAACACATTATTGTGTATTTTATTGCATTAAATTATAGATATATATATATATATAAAATCTATTTAATGAAACTAAATTATATTTTTTACATTTATTAGTAGGCTTAAATACATTTTTAATTCCTATAAAATCAAAAAGTTTGTGTTTGGTCCTTGTAAAATTTCTCATTAGGATTTAGTCCCTGAAAAAAAATTGTTTGTTTTTAGTTCTTGTTGTTAGTTGGAGACGGGCTGACGTGACCATTAATTTTGCCACGTGCCCAAAATACCCTGTTGGTCTTGGCAACCAATATCCAAGGGGGTGAATTGGGTACTTAAGAAATTATTTCAATTTTAACAACATTTTCATGCATTCAAAGTAATTATGCAACAAAATATATCAATTAAGAAGATAATTATAAGTTTGTTCAATTATGTATGTTGATTGAACAATAATATCAATAAATCAACTTATAAATAATTATCAATAAATGTATGATATTGCAATTCTCAATTATGCAAGACAATAATATACATTTGCAATAAACAAAAAGATAGAGTTAGAGAGATTGCAAACAGTGATTTTTTTTCTAATTCGACCACCCTTGTGATTACGTTCAGTCCCCAAGTACCTTGCTCAAGATTTATCCACTATCATCAAGCTTCTAACTTAGGTGCTTGACAAACCTTTACATTTAAGAGCACTTCTCACATTTAGGATCCCCCCACCTTTGTGCTTGAGCCTCAAGAACCACCTTTGGGATACCACCCTAATCAATTTAAAGGGATGTCTCAGCCTCTTTACAAGAGTATGAAGTTTATGAATTGGAAACTCTCTCAGAGAGTGGATAATACAAGTTGAAGCACTATATGAATATTGACAATATCTCTCTTTGGTGCTCTTAAGGCGATGCAAAATAGTAATCCATTGATAGTATGATGTATGAGGATGGTAGGAATCGAAGACTTGGCTAGAAATGTGAGTTTAATGAGTGTTTATAGAGTTTGTAAGTATACTAGCCGTTACTCATTAATTCTCCAATATTTTTCTGTTGAAAACTAGTTGTTTCTGTCTTCTATGACAGAGTGATTCGAATGACACACCCTGATCATTCGAATGACTCAAGTTTGCTTGAGTCAAATTCATCATTTTTCTCATTCTTTTGATTCCTATTGTCAATCTTAACTATTTTTAGTTCCTAGGATCAAAGGATCATTTAAGAGCATCATTCTAAGAGTTTAGAGAGAGAGATATATCAATTTTCCTTTAACAAGAATACCTTAAGTCCTAAGAAACTATATTCTTTTGACTGCTTGCTTAGACTTAGTATTCTTCATGAATCCTATCTTCCACATAACCATGTTCTTCATGGAATAAACATTTTATTCTCCGCCTTTTGACTTTGGGCATCATATGAATACGTTCCTTCTTGTTCCATCTTGTTCTTGATGCCTTAGACTTTCCTATATATAAGATCATTCACTATAAAGTATAGTATAGTTACATTTCCCCTGTTGCAGCAGCAGAAACGACACCATAAAAGAGAGAGAGAGAGAGAGAGAGAGAGAGAGAGA
>QANU01007539.1:28826-47491 GCA_003254905.1 Nissolia schottii
TTTTTTTTATTATAAAAATGTTGTACCAAAATCTATCATAATGCACATCAGTTCTGCCAAAATTTAGCCCTCACCTAATGAGTTTGTTTCACCTCCAGTAGCAGAAGAGTTTTCAAGTGATTTGGGGTCGCCATTTTCAGTTTGATGAGATTCGTTTATCTCTGGATACAAGCATATAAAGAGTCAAATTAGTTACAACAATAATAGTTGTGTTAGTTGAATTCATTTTATTAGATATTGCATCAACTCATAACTTATACATCGTTATGAGATTTTAATAAATATAAACCTCATTAAAATCTCTTTTAATAATAAAGTCAAATGAATACAAATATATGTTTATGTTATTTAAATTCATTTTATATAAAATAGTGCTAACTAACAACTCCTAACTTATCTATTATTAGATAAAATTTTAATGAATTAAATTAAATTACACTTTGATAATGGATAAAGTGACATTTTAAAAATAGAACGAGGTCATTCTAACACTTAAGCTCAAATGTCAGTCAACATGTAGTCTCACCGTAATCAAACCTAATATAATACTACCATATAAGAATTTATGCAGGAACAGACAAAGCAAGATGAGTCTAGTCACATGGGTGGGATCACACGTAAGATGCACATCCTACTTTGTTTCTTCCTATGATTTGATGTATTCTCGACATTGAGTTCCCACACCAACTATTTTGATAAAAATGTGCCAAAATATACCATAATGCATGAGTTGTTGCGATAAAATTTTGCCCAATTTTGCCCTCACCTAATGAGTCTGTTTCGACAACTTTACCAGCAGCGTTTTCAGGTGCTTCGAGGTCCCCGCTTTCAATTACACTCTTTCGTCCACAAAGCGTTTCAACTAGATTGTGTGTCAAAGGGGATTTGTTTGTAACTGGATATAGCCCTATGAAGAGTCAAATTAGTTACAATAGTAATATAGTTCTGATATTTAAACTTATTTTACATTTGATATTATATCGACTTATAATTTATTTATAGTAAAAAGATATGTTAATTAGTGTTGGACTCATTAAAATATCATCAAACAGTAAATAATTTGTAAGTTTGACATAATATTTTATATCAAGTGAATACAAATATATTTTCTCTAAATATAAATAGTTGTGTTATTTAAACTTATTTTACATTAGATATTGTCGCAACTCACAATTTATTCATTACTAGATAAGATTTTAATGAGTGCATGTTTATTAAGATCTCATCCATTGATAGATAAGTTATAAGTTAACATGGCATTTTATGTCAAATGAGTACAAATATATTTTCTCCAACAGTAAATTGTTGTGTTATATTTGTAAACGGTTCACATTGGATATTGTGTTCACTCACAACTTATACACCGTTATATGAGATTTCAAAGGGTATGGGTCCATAAATATTTCATCCAATAGAAAATAAGCTGTGAGTTGACATGATATTACATGTCAAATAAATATAAATATATTTTCTCAAATCGTAAATAGTTGTGTTATTTGAAATCACTTTATTTGGATATTGTGTCGACTCAACTTTTTTACCATTAGATGAAATTTTAATTGGGTGTGAGCTTATTAAAATCTCATCTAATGGTATATAAATTATGAGTCAAGAAGATGTTACATGCCAGATGAGTACAAATATATGTTCTCCATTAGTAAATAGTTGCTGTTTGAACTCACTTCACATTAAATATTATGTCGACTCACAATATATTTACTATTAGACGAGAATTCAGTTAGCATGAACTCATTAAAATAGGTACGATATAAGTTGACACACAACCTCATATCAAATGAGGGCAATGCACTTCCTCCAATAGTAAATAATTATATTATTTAAACTCATTTACCTAGATACTAGGTTAATTCACACCTTATCCAACATTAAAAGTAATTTTAACTCGGGTAATCATTAAATAGCAGATTAGACTATATTCTAATAATGCCAAAAAAAAATGGCATTTCAACACTTAATTTCAAACGTCATTCTGTACATGCTCCGAGCGTAACCAAACCTAATGTTCTGTTACGACACAAGAACGTTTCTTTGTGGGAATAGACAAAGCAAGATCTGCCTGTCTAGTCACATGAGTGGGCTCATGTGTAAGATGCATAACCTACTTTGGTTCCTCCTAAGATTTGGTGTACTCTCAAGTCGCTGCGTTGAGTTTCCACACCAACTTTTTTAATAAAATTTTGTGCCAAAAACTATCATCATGCATATGAGTTGCGCTAAAATTTAGCCCTCACCTGATGAATTTATTTCTGCAACTTTAGTTGTAGTGCTTTTTAGTGCTTTGGCATCCCTACCTTCAGTTCCATTTTTATGTCGATTGTGTTTCGAAGGGAATATAACTGCACACAAGCATATAAAGTGTCAAATTAGTTACAACAGTAATAATTGTGTTATTTTAATTTATTTTACATTAAACGTTATGTCAACTCATGACTTATTTATCATTTGATAGTGAGTGAAAATTTCATTAAGATCTCATCAAATATAATAATAAAATGTGTGCCAATAGAATATTTTATGCCAAATGAATAATACATTTTCTCTGATAGTATATACCAGATTTTTGTTAGAAAGTAAATAGAAATTCTTAAATGACAAGTATTCATGAATGAATAAAATGATGTTTAGACATCAATTTTGTTTGAAATTAAAATTGAGTTGCAAAATGTAGTTTGTTTTTTTTTTTTTTTTTATCTCGAAAGACTTGGGTTCAAAGTGGAGTTAAGAGTGTTTTTAATTGGCTTAATATCACATGATACATATTATGAATTGAATTTTTATATACGGAAAAGTTAATTAAAAAATTATATTTTTTTGATTCATTCAACTATGTATCTTCAAAAATATTATGTATTATCATATTATTATAGTGTTCTTTATATTTTTTTGGTAAAAATATTGTTTTTTTATATAATAACTATTTTAAAAGTTAAAACATCTATATAACATATCAAAATTCTTTACATTGATAATATATCAAAATTCTTTACATCAATAATATATCAAAATTTAACTTGTGTACTGTTATAAAAATTTATATGCACCAAACCAGAAATAATTTTATATATGTTTGTCAAAAGGAAAAAAAAAAAAAAAAACATGATTCGTGTTGCGTACCAACTTTGGCGGCATCTATCATCAATGTCATAAGGTCCACGCATGTCTGGTAATTTTCCGGATAGTTGTTCTCGTTGACTGTTGTTTTCCCAGATTGTTGATCATTGAGTTCTGGTTTGAGTTCCTTCACAAATATACCTTCCAAAGAGTAATGCAGTTTTAAAAAGAAACTTTGAATTTAATAGATTGGACAACATTTCTTTGTGTTTGTGAAATATTAAAGGGTTAAAATCAGCTACTTTATGTGCTAAATTTAATATAAGAGTGTAATTGTTACGTGCTTATATTTGCTCGATCAAATTATTTTATATATATAATTATTTAGTTACACTCATATTTTTATTTATATAATAAAATTTAATTGGATGACAGTATAAAAAAAATAAAATTACATTATTGGTACATAATACCTAAATTGTTAATGTAAACATTCAAAGTAGTTTCTATAGTTTAAAAGTTTATAACATAAAGCGGGTTTCTTAACAATGCCATGTCTAATGTGGATTTTTTAAGATTCTTTTTTTCCAAATTTCTTTTGGATGGATTTTTTTTCCAAAAATTAATATAGATTTCTATATCTAAATGATTGAGATGATTCACGTAATTATTTTAAAAAATTATAAATTAAGCCTTAAATATATTTTTTGATCTTAAAAATCCAACACTTTTTTAGTTTTGGTCTCTATATACCTTAAAAAAATACACTTACCATAATAAATCATCGTTGCAACTCGTCCAAGGTGACTACCACTTCTAAAAGCAGAAGGCTTACTCGCTAGAAGATGGAGAGGAGATGCCCCGTTCTCGTTCACCCAATTTACAAGATCTTCATATAAGTGAATTATTTGAAATGCTAGATCTGTTAAATAAATTATATAACTAACTCAATTATTTGAAAAAGAAAATAATAATTCATTTAGATAAACATAAATCTCCTTAATTTCTTTCCGTTTTATTTAACTGCAGATTTTTCTGTCCCCTTTTTCTCCTTTTGCGATTTTACAATTTTGTTTCCTCACTATTCACTCTTAATTTTATTTTATTTTGTCGTGCCTCACTCTCAAATTCACTTTTGCTTTAAACTTTTCTAAAATGATAAGGTAGACCATGACGGCCCAAAACACAAACCAAACTAAAACTCAGGAAATCCATTGATAAAACAAAGTATAAGCCACGACCCAAAAAGATTAAGTCACAAAAATGTCTGATTTAATTCTAAGATTTCACATACAAATCATGGAGTTTTGTTACAACTCATACAAATCCTCTTCGATAGACAGATAGACGTCAGACCCCACATCTTCATAAAAGAAATTGTATAAGATTTATCAACTTTATTTTTCATCTTAATTTTCTTCTAAATCATGACCATTTTTTATGTGTGTAAATTTTTGACTAAATTTATATTTTGGTGTTTGGTTAGAAAACTTTAGTCTTTATAACATCAAATGCACGCACTCAAAGTCAGGATAGTTAAAACTGAAAATTGAGATATTAATTAAAATTAAGCTAACAAAATAAAAATATAAAATATAAAATTATAACATGATTTAATTTATAATATCATTTAATTTAAGTGATAGCAATGAAAATCATAACAACTTAGCGCACACATATTTAAAAAAAATTACATTATTCACATGAAAAATGTTATATATACAATACAAATACACATTTAAATAATAAGAATCAGCTTTTTCAGAGAATTTGTGAGGGAGAAAGATGGCTTCGTATGTAACATATTAGTCCCCGGAAACAGTTTCCTGAAACAGAGGGTTTCTATGAATTTATACAAAAGATAGAATGAAATGAAGAAATTACCGAAGTTATCTCCATTAATGGCGCAGTGAAGAATGGTGTCGCCGTCATTCCTTCTACAATTTGTATAGTTAATGGGATCAGCGGGTTCCATGCCCCTGCGGGAGATGAAATGAAGGAGCATGAAAGCATCTTTTCTGCCATGGAGAGCCGCCAGAAACAGAGGCGTCTCGCCGTCGACGTTGCGGACGCTCACCAGCGAAGGATCGGCGTCAGCAATGCAGCGGATCATTGTCAGAGTCCCCATGGAAGCCGCAAAGTGCAGGGCCGTGTTCTTCCTCTCGTTCCGAATGCTCAGAGCCTCTGACAGAGTCCCCATTGCCCTCAGCGCTTCCAGTAGCCGCTCCACCACCTCCTCCTGCCCGTCGGTGACCGCCACGTGTAACGCCGTCTCCCCTGACTTGGTTATTATGGTCGTGTGGGCCCCCTTGTCCTTGTTGTACTCGTTCACCACTTCCTCCCACGTGCCTTTCATGCACAGTTTGAACAGCCGTTTTTGACTCGTACCAATGTTTTCCATCTCCTTTCTCTCTGCTTTTGAATATTGTTGCCAAATATGTGTGTATGAGGAAGGACGCTCTTTATGCTGATCTTAAGTAGCTGATGTTAATTCAGATAAATGTTGTCCTGTTTTGTATTATAAGTATATCTCTGTGTACGGACATTCTTCTAGCTGTCACCTTTTTTCCTTTTCTTTCTTTCTTTTGGCTTCTATATTACGATATCCGGCCGAGAAGTGAAGAGGAAGATGGCTGTGGATGTTGTTCTC
This sequence comes from Nissolia schottii, assembly GCA_003254905.1. NCBI lineage: Eukaryota > Viridiplantae > Streptophyta > Magnoliopsida > Fabales > Fabaceae > Nissolia > Nissolia schottii. Next base: position 34,549 of record QANU01007539.1, read on the forward strand.
ATTTCAGAAAATTATTGATTAAAAATATAATAAGCATACAGTAAAGGTATGGATTTGGTGCTCTTGGGATTGGGAGCTTTTGGAGAGTATCGGTGCTGAGTTTCCTCTCCAAGCAACGTCATGGATTGCATCTTATGAACGTGTTGCACGACTATTGTAGAAAATGACTTGACACATATAACTTCTTCTCTACTTCCAAAATAGTAAAAGGTTGTGGTACTCCGAAGGCAGCACATTATAATTTCTCTGATGTGAACCTATTGCCAGTCTAAATGAGATTAATTGTTGCTTGGGAGTTCTACTGAGATTTGATCAACAAAGCTGATGCCTATATATACTGGATGCTTAGTTAACCTGAAAATTAATGGTGTGTAAAAGATGATTGCATGCAAATTATTTTCTGTGATGCCTTCGCATAAACAATAACACGAGGAGTTTGAACAAGTTTAGGACTACATCATCTTGGGAAATGCTACATGTACAACGTTTGGACATATTTTTCACAAAAGAATGGTTCCACCCTACTCTAATTCCCTGAGGCTAATTTGTGGCTCTCTCAAAGGTGCATTATTCATTTTGATATATAATGTTTCCAACTTATCCATGGAAGCAAACCATTTCCTGGCTAATTGAATTAGTGTCATGGTATGCGCGTCCAAGTGACCATTGCCTATTTCACAAATGTGAAGTTTGAGTTGATGCATGCTAATTGAAGTTTACAGCTAGGCCTAGGCCTTAGAATCAAGTGCACTCTTTGTATTAGTAGCTATTATTTTTGTTCTTATTAGTATGATGCTGCTGATATTATGAGTAACTAATTGCTCTTGCACGCTATGTTTTGCAAAGTTCTGAAGCTTTGAAATTTGAATCAGCGTGCTGTGGCCGCGGCCGTAGATCCAATAGGAAGTGTTAAATGCAAACTTGTGATTGATGCTTTTCGATTGATCAATCCACAGACTATGATGCTTGGCCAGGAACCAAGGCAAACAACATCCAATCTGGGGCATCTGAACAAACCATCCTTTCATGTGGGTTACTCAAAGGTCAAAGCCTTTATCATTTAAAAAATACTAATTGTACATTCCAAAAGTTGACATCCTTTACATCACATAGAGAAACAAACATTGTCACTGAGCATTTATGTGTGCACATACTTGTGTATTTACTGTTGCTCATTTATGTGTTTGATAATATTTATTTATTTGGTTTGTAATGTTTATTTCCATGTGTGGTGTATATAGGGTGTCAATTTTTGGGATATGCAAACAGGCAGGCTGTTTTCATTTTTGGCTTTCAAGGGATCAGTATCTTTTGAAAACACTTGTTTTGCAATTTGCACTTATGAATTTTATTTGAACAGTTTCTGACCTGACCCAGTTGGCCCTCTTTAGGCATTGATCCATGGGTTGACCAGGCATTACTATTCCATGAGAAGATGTTGCTTAATCTTCACATGAAGAAATGGACTGATGGTTTGACACTCCAGCGATTCAGTACACATTCTAAAACCAATGACGGATTGTTGAGGTAATTTAAGGATTCTGTATCTGTAATGTAGACTGGTCTCTGTTTGATTACTCGAATAAAGTCACTGGCTAGCTGCATAAATGTTATTCTATTTATGCTGGTTTTGACTTGTAATATATATTGGAACACCAGCCCAGTAAATTTAGTGGATTAGATGGTGATAGATATTTGGAATTGTATGAAATGTTGAACTTAGCTGTCAAATACAACAAGGTGATAGATTGACTTAAACCAAAACATAAGCAGCATAAAGAAATACATTCTCAATTCTATGCCTCAAAATACCATACATAATTCTGACATATTATATAAAGGAATACATATACATCCACAACAGTTGAATGGTCACAAGTCTAAAATACTAATATGATCTGGATTGTGACATTATTAGATTACAGTAACGTTAACCATAACAGTTGAATTACAACCGAATCGGTTACAACTAAAGTTGAGACGATATGAAGCCACGCTGCGGTACTTGGTGAAATGAGGCCAACATAACGTTGAAGTATAGGGGAAACTGAGCCAAGGCGAAAAGTGTGGTTGGCAAGCATATGAAAGCATATATAGGAAGTGCAGCATATCTGAGTTTGCTATTGAGGATAAGGAAATGACCAGCACAGAAAGAAACCAGCATGGAGGCAATGGACACAAACAAGGTTGTCAAACCCAATATAATTTTCCTTGGAAGACTCCTACCAAAATCATACTGTAGAAGCCGAGATGTGAATATGGAGAGGAACAGGACCACGGAGGTGACAGAGCAGCAAAGAGCAATGAGTGATGAGATGACAAAGGCCCTGAATGCTGCCGTGCCTTCAAAGTTTGGGATGCCGGTTGTTTCGTTGACGCCGCCCGGGATGGTGGAGTAAGTGGCGAAGGCCACGGTGGCAATCAACGCTGCCACCAGGGAGCAAGACTCGTAGGTTTGTTTCAGCCATTCGCCGGCACTTTTGAGCAGATCCTTGTGAGTTTCGTTGAAGATTTCCCTTGGAGTTTTGTTGTCTTTATTGTATCGAAGAAAGAAATTGGGTGGCATCGATTCTTTAACGAACTGTAGCACATACATGATCAGGTACAAGTGCAAAAAATAGTTGGATGTTTTTTAAGTGAGTGTCCAAACATGAATGAATACAAGAAATTTGCTAAACACACTTACCAAGTACCACTTGATTTCCCAGTGCATTTGCAGAGCAGCGCCAGGAATGCGCCAAGGCATAGTCTCTCCAAACTTGGCTGCCAAGTGCAACGCACTGTTTCCTTCTCTATCCACTTTCCGGAATAGACTTTCCCGTAGGACTTTTCTCTTGCACAAGAGCTCATACAAGTGGGGGTGCTTGTTCTCTGCGGCCAACAGCACTATGTTCATCCCCATAGCATTCATGTCTTGAGCTGCTACCGGAAACATTTCCAGGATTCTCTCTACCATTTCTGTCACCCCATTCTTCGCTGCTATTAATATTGGTGTCTCCATCTTCATCACCTTTTCAGGCCATTTATCTTTTTCAATTTTGGTCGTGGAAGGTGGTTGTTCTTCGATGATACCATATGAAGTATCACTGCCCTCTTCATTTACATTATAAGGAAATGTCTCTTCATCCCCCAAGTCTGGTAAGCGAGGGGGTTTGCTACCATCGTAATCATACTCATACGTGGAAGCTTTGAGTAGAAGTGCATTCATTATTTGTTCAGACCACACGTGTTTTTCCTTCCTCCGTCGTATCTTCTCTATTATGGAAGCCCCTTTTGTAGTTTGATTAATATTGAAACAACATTCTTTTTTGGATTAGTGTCTTTAAAACACAAAATTGCGAAATTGTGTGCAAATACAATAGTGAGTTTCATTTTTATTTATTCACAATGTAAATTAGTTTTGTATTGTGACTAAGTTTAATTTTTATTCACAAACTGTAATTTTTTTTACACGGTTAGTTAATTAAATTTTGTCATATTAACATAAATGGTTGATATTTTTTTTACTCTTTCAAAAATCATGCATATCAAAATATCAAATTGGATAACTTTACACTGTAAATCAATAGAAATTAATCTAACAGAAGAGTGGTAGAGTAAATCTACAACAACATATGTTTATAAAGACATACCTCTTCCAAAGATTACCAGCATTACCGTACATATAAACTTGAGGAAATCAGCACAGCATAGCCAATTGGCTGGAAATAACGGATTCGACCAAGCTTTGGCTTCTGACCCTAAAACAATGATATATCTTCAAAATTAAATTCCTAATTCTAACCCAATCTTCTGATCTTTTTTTCTTTGATCAATTTTGTTCTCTTAATTAGTTTATGTTATCCGCAATTTTCTCAATTACAAAATAAGTAGGGTTTTGATTCAATTGGAGTGAGACAAACTCAGGCAGAAAAATAAATTTTTGTGTGATCATAAATTATTAGATTAGATTATGTTCTGACAACTCATAAAATGATATTTTTGAGTTAATGTGAGTTATTTTTATTATAGTTTCATTAAACTTAAATATCATTTTATATGTAGTTTGAACATAATTAAAACTAATGTTTTTTTTTTACTTTAAAAATTATATTCAATAAAGTTTAAACTTAAGATCTCAGGTATACTACTCAAATTTTTTTAAGCATTAGAACAATACGTGACTGACTCCAAGCTAATGTTCTACTACCAAATAATAATTTCTGTTTGCGGAAATAGACAAAGCAAGAAGAGTCTCCTCGCATGCGTGGGATAACACAAGATGCACATCCTACGTTGACTTTTGACAGCAATTGTTTTTCGATAAAAATCTCGTACCAAAATCTATCATAATGCATATGAGTTGAGCCAAAATTTAGCCCTCACCTGGTGTGTTTATTTCAACTCCATTAGCAGCAGTGATATCAGATGCTTCGGGGTCCTCGCTTTCAGTTCTAGTTTGATTTTTTCGTCGACCGTACTTTTCAATCAGATAGCGGGTCAAAGGGAATTTGTTTGCAACTGGATATAAGCATATGAGGAGTCAAATTGGCTACCACAGGAAATATCGGCCTTTTTTTTTTTCTTTCGTTTTTGGGCCAAAAGTAATTAAATGGCAATTCTTAAATGATAAGTATTCATCAATAAGCTGACGTTGTGAACAATTTTCTTAAAAATAAAGGTGCAAAGTGTAGTTAAGAGTAGGAATCACTACTAGAAAATAGCATATTACCACCGGCTACTTACCGTCAGAAAAAACAACAAATTCCGACAGTAAATGCAATCAAGGCGAACTGGGTAAATTTTGGTTACGATTAACGTCAGAAACAAGAAACTAACACTAACTCCGATGGTACTAATTGGCGCCATTTGGCGCGTCCTTAGATGAAAGGCTTAACGTTGGAAATATCCGACAGTAAAAGGGTTCAAATCTCAAGAGGCACCTTTCTCTATCCGTTGCGACATTGAACTAGTTACTGTTGGAAAAACTGACGGTAACAACCTTGAACTTCTGTGCACGTCTTCCCATGTCTGTGTTTTCCTGTGCACACGTTTTTCGGTGGTCGGCGTAATTACTGTCGATTTTGTCCGACGATAATTTCGTATTAATATGATAGTAATGAGTATATATATAGACGTCCTCTAGCTCTCCCTCCCTCACTTCCACTGTACACTCTCCTCCTCCACGTCCTCTCGGCAGTCCTCTTCCAGTTATTTCACCAGCTCCACCGCCGCCGCCACCACCGCCGTTGTCGTTGACTGTTGGCTGTTAGGGCAGTTGGCTATTTTAGAGGAGAAGGTGAAGAAGTTTGAATCGGAGTATGATGTCTGCCTGAAGTTGTTTAAGGAGGCCGTGGACGTGGCCTTTGAGTCAATGACGGGTTAGGTTAAGCATCTTGTTCTAGAGTTTGACAGGGGTGTGGTTTCTCTTGACAAGTATTACGATCCCGAGACCAACAACATTAAGGAACTAGGGTTAAGTGTCAGCTTGGGGAGTAATAATGACAAAGCCCAAGATAGTGGGTGGTTAGGTGTTAGCTTGGGTAGTACTAATGACTTTTATGTAATAACTAGTACTCTTATGTTGGTTTAAGGTTTACGGTTTAGGTTTTAATGATATAATCTTTCATTTCACTTTACATTAACTCCTCCTTATATACTACTATTAGTTACCCACTTCTTATTGACTTTGTCACTCACTGTCTTAATTTAATATTTTGTCGCTATCTTAATTTGAGTTTATGGTATTAAAGAAGACAATAAAACATAACAATGACAAAATATTGAAACTAAGATAGTGAATGACAGAGTCAAAAAGAAGCTGGTAACCAATAGTGGTATACGAGGAAGAAGTAATGTAGAGTACGGGTTACCGTTGAAAAAATCGGACGGTAAACATAAAACCTAACCTTACTTGCACGAGATGTTATTTGTCTCGCGCAAGACGCTTTACCATCAGATTTGTCTGATGGTAATGAATTACCCTAAACCTTAACCCTAAAATAAAGAGACATTGTTTTGTTGAGGCAATTACCGTCAGATATTTCTGACTGTAAATCTCTAAAATGACGAACGGGCGCGGCTATTATCAAAGTGTGTAACGTTCAAATATTATCATCAGAATTTTTTGACGGTAACTATCTGAATATATGAAAAGGTTTGCTTACATCCCACACGCTTAACGTTTGAGTCGTTGCCATCAGAAAAAGCTGACAATAAATGGCGAGGACAACGAAAGGACACATGTTTTCCCTTGGTGAGAATAATCATCTCATTACCGTCGGATGGAAAAATCTGATTGTAATGTTCCAATATATATTGCTCCTCCACGAGTTCGCTGACACTTTTAACTTCTTTTCCTCACTTCTTCCTCCGCTCTCCTATTCTCCTCTTCTGCGGCCACCACCACCGCCGGACCCCAGGGGACCACAACCACCACCATGTCCACCATCACCACTGTCGTTCACCGTCGCCACCTGCGTCGTCACTGCCATCACCGCCGCCACTAAGTTTGGTTTTACTTTTTGTGTTTTTTATTTTTTATATATATTTAGTTTTAATGTGTTTTTTATATATTTAGTTTTTTTTTGTATAGTTACTTGTAATTTGTTTTTTTATATATTTAGTTTAGATGTATCCATATGCTATTCTTTGAATTGAGAATCAAAAGAAATAGACATAAAAACATATGTAGTTGACTTGTTCACGTGTTATCTAATGTCTACTAGGGTTTAAGCATTAGGAGAAAGAATATTAGGCAAATGTTGTCTGTGGTAATTTAATGTTTTGGTTTTTCTGAATACAATGTATATCAATCTGTGTTTGTAACATAATGCCCGTATTTACAAATCATATTACCGAAATATCACTGTTTTATATATGTTGATTTACGGCTTTGTTAATATAGTTTTATAAATATATATAGTTAGTTAGTTGATATATATATATATATAGAGAGTTTATATATATAGATAGTTCATATACTAAGTTTTAAATATATTTAGTTTATATATATATATATAGTTTATATACTAAGTTTTATATATTTAGTTTATACTAGGATATAGTTAGTTTTATGTATTTACTTGTTAATTTGAGTTGTTATTCTAATATGTGTTGTTATTTTTTTTAGTATGGATAAGGGAAAGGCAAAACTGTCAAACTACTATTCTGCGTCTAGGCGGGGTAGTAGGGGGAGGGGCTGAGGCGGCCGCTCAGCCTTGACGTCGAGTAGCACGCTGGCGTCATCAAGCCCCTTTGGGGACTGCTTCATGCTGAACTCGGGCTATGTGCCACAATAGTCAGTAGGAGACGGTGTCCTCCCTACAAGCGATGTTCCGCTGCAACTCAACCTCATGCCTCATCCGTCGTTAGGGGAGGCGAGGTTTAGGAGTTATGGCGCGTAGCCGAGTCCATCACCTCGTGCTTCCTCAGAGGTGAGGCAATCGCCACAGCACAACAGCCAAAGACTCCCACTAGCCCCTAGACTCAGGGATTCGAGTCATGGTGAGGGCGGATTCAAATCCGGCTAGACGAGAATAACAGTGGGTAAGTATTGTTAATTTTGTTTTGTTTTATTTTATATGCAATATATTTAGGGTTTGTATTTACTTTTGTTTTTTAATATTACTGATACACAACATATATGTTTGTAGATGTAGGTGGATTCCCCACGAGGCTCCTAGCCACGTCGTTAATTCTACAGCAGAGCCATCTCTAAGTGGCAGGAGTACACTAAGGATGAGAAGGAATGCATGTTCAATCTATGGAAGGTAATTTTTTGATTGTTTTTTAATAAATATAAATTTTTAGTTGTTCAATTATTTATGTTATTAATTACTAATTAATGTTTTCATATTTGTTTTTTCAAGATCATTTCAAGTATAATCCTTCCGAAGAGGCCGCATGGAGAAGGAGTTCAATTATCGAGCCGACCATCGTCTCCAGCAGTTGCTGAGGGACATCTGCTTGGGGAAGGACAAAGACTTGAGTTGGTTGACTATTGGGCAACTTGCTCAGCTTTACGCAATTTGGGCCTCAGGCAAGTTTAAAGCTCGGTCTAAGAACTCAAAGTATGTCCACACCCAAGGTCGGGGGCAATGTTCACACCGACGACTCTGCGAGTTTACCATCGACAAGGCTTAGGATGGTACACAATTACACACCTTAATTTTGTACCTAAATAAATACTTTACATTTGAACTAATATTTAAATAACTGATTATGCAGCTGATAAGTACCCAATTTACACGATTTTGACCTATTAAAATGGCACTTATTTGCGTACGTTTTAAAGAATTATCTAACTAAAATCCCCATTTTTTTGTAGGTTTATAATATATTTTGAAAGATGGATGCAAACAGATTAATTGAAGAATAACTCTAGAAGAATGGAGCAAAAGAGCAAAAGAGGAAAAAGAGCAAAAAGGACGAAATCAGAAGACACCGCTCAACGGTGGACAACTTTTGCTTAGCGCTAAAAGACAAGGATTGCTCAACGGTAGTACCTGGACCGCTGAGTGAAAATACGTCGGACGCCACTTGCAGCCGCCGCATTTATTGTGCCAGCTGTCGCCAGCCTGGATTGCGGCGCCGCCCCTGCAAAAGCTGCCGGAGCATTTATTAAGCCGCGTGCAATGATTGCACCGCTCAGCGGGATGTAGATATCGCTCAGCGATAACGCTTTTATCGCTCAGCAGTGGTACCAAAACCGCTGAGCGATGACCTCTAACTTTGCCTATAAATAGAGGAGGCCGTGCATTCATTCAAGACATGATCCATACCTCCCATCTTCCACCAAGAATCCGTTTCTTTCTTCTTTCACTTGTAATACATAGTTTAGGTTAGTTTACCAACAAAGAGGAGGTCGGTAAAGGAGCCACGAGATCGAGGAAGCTTGGCGAGCCGCTGCCATGATATCATGATAACGTGTCATGGTAAGCGTCCAAACCTTGCCTCCGAGATACTCTTGTAAGATGGATTTCTAATCTTCTTGTTGTTGGGTTATTGATGATTATTGTAGAATGATTGTATCCATGTAACTTTTTGCATATGAATTATTCAGTTTCTATTGATTCGCTTGAATGATTTTATACTTAATGCTAGTTTTGTTTAGTGTCTTGATTCTTGATTTGGGACTTATTTGTATGAACGAAAGTTATACTAATTAAGTCGTAACCAAGTTAAAATCAATATTGCTATGCTAGGCAAGATTCTAGACTTGAACCTTGTGAACGAAAGTTACAATTATTAGAGTCAGAACTAAATCAATTCATCTAATCTTAGTTGCCGTAACTGGAATAAAGATTAGCCATTTTAACATCTGGATTAATGCTAGTGTACTTTGTTAAGCTCGTGTGCAAGAGTGACAGTTTGACAAAGGAAACCTGTGATCTTTTCATGCGCGAAAGCGATGACAAAGTTAAGAATTGGTGACGGGCAATCATTGAAATGATAGTTCTGTGTAATAGTAACTGGATGCATGAAACTAAGATATGATTCAATTCCCAACAAGCTCTGGATCTACCTCTGATTTGTTGCCTATTTTATTTCCATGTTATTTATTTATTTAGATTATTTATCTATCAATCAAATTACAAAATCCTTCACCTCATTGTTTAATTAAACGAACTCAAGAACAGTGTTTTGCAACTCTCTGTGGATTCGACTATACCCGACTATACTGCAATTGGATTCCTCGTGAATCTGAAAGCCGTAAAGAAGGTATATATTTAATTTGAACGACAAGAAGTGCAATTACGCTTTCAACAAATTGGCACAGTTGTGACAANCAAGAAGTGCAATTACGCTTTCAACAAATTGGCACAGTTGTGACAAACTGAAGCTGTGTCAAGGTAGGAGAAAGTGCTATTTGGCTTTCAACAGCAGCACCAACAGATGGGTTGGAAGCCGAGCTATTCCGTGAGACTCACACCACCAAGGCGGATAAGTCTCGGTGGGTCAATAATCGCTCACAACAAACCGCGGGGAGTATTTTGATGTATTAACACTTGTTAATTATTTTATTACATACTTCGTAAATGTTAGTTTTAATTTTCTATAATAATAATCGTTAACTTTTTTATTTTCGTAGGCTGCATTTGAGGAGGGACTTCAGGCTGTGCAGACTTAGCAGGCTGAGAGTGCGCCCCAGATACCGAGCCAGACCCCAATGATGAGAATGCGGTCTATCTCAAGGTGGTTGGCGGTATGAACCGCAACCGTGTGTATGGTCGGGGGACACAACTCTCAGTTACTACGAGGGGGCCTCGATCAGCGGCTTCATTTTCCTGTGGGACACTGACGCAAGACCAAGAAGATCTCCATGAGCACGTGTTGAAGCTGAACCAGGAGCTGCACATGCAGGCGGTCGGGAATGAGCAGGTGCTTCAGGAGCTGCATACTGTGAAGGGGGAGGTAAAGGCGAAGCAAATGCAGGACGAGGCGAAGAAGAAATGGGTGCTGGCAAAGGAGAGAAGGGACAAGAAGAAGCTGAACCAGAAGTTGAAAATAATGTGGGCATGCTTTGGTGGATCTGCCTTAGGATCCAACAGTTCGGCCGACCCTCAGATGCCTCCTGAGATGTTATTGTCTGATACGTTGTCTGACGAAGATAACGTGGACAATGCCGACTATGATGATGCCCCCGACGACGACGATAATGCTGCAAACTTAGGAGATTAGGATTTTTTTATTGTTTTTTTTTAAATACATTGTGTAATTTTTAAGTATATATATTTTGACTTTGAACTTGTGTATTTTTTTTGTTTAATATGTGAATTTATAAAAAATAAAATTAAGGACAATTAAGAAAAGAAAACTTAGAGACCAAAACGTGGTTTTTCTCTTCCTAAGTTTATATAAATGTATATATAATAATGTGTAATGAAAATCAAAGACCAAATTTCTTTGAGATAGCTATAGTAGTATATGATTACATGTAACCGACATTTAGGAATACATTATGAAAACATGTAGGTACACCCCTCTAGAATATGTAACCACACTATTTCTAAATGAATTAATTAACAAACACATGGTAGAAAAGCTTAGAAATCCAACACTCAAGCCTTTTAAACATATCCCAACTAAAAATTAATCTTTCTTTAATAATACTCTAAAATTTCTAGAGTTTAGGTTAAAATTATAAAAATATTTCATTTACATAACTAAAAGTAATTTAATTATTTTACATATCTAGTACCTGCGGACATGGGAAAGTAACCCCTTTCCCATCCCATTTGACAAATGCGTATTAAAAACATTCATCCACAATACTCTTAGGAAAAAAAAAAACTTCTCATATTTGCTTCATCATAGATATTACCTACGGATATCCGTAAATGTAGGTAAAATTGTCAAGCCTACTTAAGAATACTTTTAGTTAGCTTAATATCACATATGATAATATTATAAACTGAATTTTTTATATACGAAGTTAAAAAATTTATATGTTTATTCAATTATGCATGTATTATAATAATTATTTTAATAGTTAAACATATATATAATCAGTTAATGGTACAAAATTCTTAACATTAATAATAATAATATCAAAATTAAACTTATATATTATTAAAAAAAACCTATATACATGCACCAAAAAGGAAATAACTTTATATGTTCGTCAAAAAAAGAGAATAGATTCGTTTTGCGTACCAACTACGGCTGCATCTTTCATCGACGTCGTAAGGTAAACGCAGGTCTGGTAATTTTCTGGGTAGTTGTTCTTTTCTTTGTAGTGAAATGTTGCTTTAGGATGTTGTTGAAAATTGAGATCTAGTCTGAGATCCCCAACATATATACCTTCCAAAGAATAATGAAGATACAAGACAAGGAAAGAAAGAGTGATGCAGTTTAAAATAATAAATTAATAATAATAATAATAATAATAATAATAAAGTTTTCAATTTAATAGATAGGACATCAAATTTTGGTTCTTTGTATTTATGAAATATTAAAAGGTTATAGTCGAGCTACTTTATGTGCTATTTAATATAACATTCAGGTAAGTTTCAATACTTTAAATAAAGAGGGTTTCTTACTTGAACAGTGCTCGAGCTCGAGTAATTAGTATCATGACAATGACATTAGCAATATCTTAAACAAAGACTCTCTCTCAATATATATTTTAAGATTCTTTTTCAAAAGTTAATATAGGTAGGGATGGGAAAATGAGCTCATTCCTCAATTTTTGTGTAACGCACTCAAATTTTAAGTTTGTTTAATTTTTTTAACTCATGCAGATCGATTTGTTTAACTTGTAGGTTAAAGCGGGGTGAGTTGATTCATGGGCTGATATTATATTAAAAAATAACAAATAAAAACATAAACTGGACAAAAAGACAAAAAAAAGAAAATTGTGTTAGTTTATTTTATATTTGTGAATATGGTATATTTTTTGGACATGAAGTTATTTTATGTTATTATATGTGTGTTTTTATTTTTATTTTTTTAACTGCGTTATTAAATTTTAAATTTTTATTCGAACTCGCAGAACATAAATTTTTGACTTGCATAGAAAATTGGCTCCCCCTACCAAGCTACCACATTTACAGGCGGGTCAGCCTGCCTACCCCTCTTGCGATCCCTGAATAGAGGATAGAGGTATCTGTTACTATCTAGCTCACATGTGGAGAGCAAGAATGAGTCTATTGCCTGAGTGTGATTAACTTGTATTCTCTCGTGTTTAAAGGGGAATATTTATAATGAACGTGTTATCAATTAGTTGCAAGCATCAGGGCATAAATCAAGAGATCTTGATTGGGGGCTTGATGACGATGACGAGGACAATGACAACGACAATGACAATTACAAGGGGAGTTATGGCTAATTGTTGGATCAAGGGTGTGATGGTAATTTTGTTTTGGGATTGGTAGACCGTACATATCATAGGCCTTTCTAGGATTTTTTTCTCTTTTGACACGACTAATCAAAGAAATTACCAAAATACCCTCGTTTTCAA
>QANU01007556.1:11862-22045 GCA_003254905.1 Nissolia schottii
TCAAGTGCAAAACCCACATTGACTGCTATGAACAAGTCACACTATCCAATGTCTTTTTAATCAAGGAAATTGTTATTCACACTATGGTCAGTGGACCAGTTGGGAGTGAGTGTTTTCGCTCAATATCACCATTGAATCACAACAACTTAAACTTGTTACCTATCTCACAATCAATTTCAAAGTGTATGGTCATTCAAGGATCACTTAAGGACTTTCAAGGGTTGTAATGTGGACAGGTTACAAAGAAATTTGGTTTTTCTGGATGCGCAATTATTCCTGATAAAGAGAGCATGCTGACCAATTTCTTTTGTCACTTTTCTTCTTTTCAATCAACACTCTTCACCCCTTGGATGCTAGACTTCTTTCCCTCAATTCTTTTTTTTCCTTTTTCTTTTCTTTTGTAATTGAGATAAAGACGTTGCATATTGTTAGCATCTTCCTTCTTCTGTTCTACTGATTTTTCTTTGTTCTATGTCCACTTGTGCCAACTTTTCTTTTCCCCCCTAACTTTAGCTTTTTGCACATAATCCATTCGAATGCTCTCTTAATTTAGGAATTTAAGGAAAGTCATTTGTTTTTCTCTTAGGCGCCGGGATCATGTAAAATTTCAATAAGTTTCTCAATTAAGGCTCAATTAGGGTAGCAAGGGATATTCCTAATCAGCGTACTTATTTGGCCAAGTGGGTATTAGTGCTAATGAACAGAATGCCTTGATCATTTCCAATTATTTCCATACAATCTTCAAGATCAGAGACTCAAACAAATTCGGTTGTGCAAAACAAATGGTGATTCTCTCTTTTTCTCACAAGTGTATAGGCCCACTCTCTCACCTTGGTTAGGTGCAACTTCCTTGATTTTAAAACATTTTCAAGGTTATGTTCATGCAACGAGTAGATAAATGCATCTTGACATGTTCATGACATCTATGCATATTTTCACAAAGGTTTATCATGGATTTTGAACCAATTCAATTCATATTATATTCATGCATCAATCTTAAGTAATCCAGTATTTAGCATTGTTTTTCAGACAACCAAGTTTTAAGTACATACTACTTTAAAGAAAAGTAATTAGGGTGTTTAGAATGCTCCCTGATTATAGTGAGTGCCTTTCTCTGATATAGCTTCCTTGTCTGATTTCGCTCGAGGAGATAGAGGCTCATCTTCTTGTTTAAGAATCATGCTCTTCTTCTTCTAGGACTAAATCTCTTTTTGTAGATTGGAAGACTTTCTGTTGCTTTGTGGCCTGCAAAACAATCAGATTTTCTTTCCCACAAGTAATGCATAATAAGCTTCAGAGATGATATGAGTGCCTGATATTTTCTTTTTCAGTTTGATCATATTAGACACAGAATGCTTGGCTCGGTTAGGTTTCAGTCCGCTGAGCGATATGCTTAGTTCGCTGAGCGAATGTACCGCTGAGCGAGACTTTAGTACCGCTGAGCGTTACCTGAATCTGATTCGTGTTCTTTAGCATTCTTTTCACCATTTTCATAAAAAAAACTGATTCTAACACCTTAAGCTATAAAAACTTACAAACACTGGGTTGCCTCCCAGGAAGCGCTTGTTTTACGTCGTTAGCTCGACGCCTGTTTCTTTTCATTGTATTTCTTCATCATCACCTCTCACCTCTTTGCCGCGGCAGAAGTCTCTGGGATTTTGTTCGGTGTTTGCGGTGAGATGTTTTCCCCTTTTTAATTCCGCCATTTCATTTGCAAGTTGCCCCAGTTGTATCTCCAAGTTCCTGATCGAGGCATCAGTATTCTTTTGATTTGCCATCGACATGTGCATGAACTGTGTAAATGTTTCTTCTAACTTGGAGGTTGGCTGGTGCTGATTTTGATGACTTGGAAATTGGTGCGGAGGTTGAAATTGCTGGTTCTGGTAGGGTGGTGGTGCTCTGTTTGACGGGCCTGCATCTTACCTCCAAGGTTGATAATTCTGATTTTGATTCCTTGGGTATTGTTGATATAGCCTTTGTTGATTGTTCACAAAGTGCACCTCTTCTTCTCTGTTACCACAATAACCAGTAGGGTGATCACCAGTACAAAATTCACATTGATATACCTGGTGTCTTTTGGGTGGTTGGCTCTCCTTCAGTTGTTTAGGCAGCTCGCTTAACGTCTTCTTTACTTCATCCAACTGTTGTTGGAGTTGCCTATTCTGGGCCAAGATAGCATCGTTTGTGCCCAGCTCTAGTATACCTCCTTTCCTTGTTAGGTTTCTGTTGTACTGTCCCTGCTGATCTGTGAGTGCCATAGACTCAATGATTGAAATTGCTTCTTCTGGTGTTTTTGACATGATTTGACCGCCAGCTGTTGCATCAAGCATCAGCTTGTGCTGTTGTTGTAATCCATTTCTAAAGATATGGATTTGTGTTCTGGCTACAAGGTCATGACTTGGGCACTTTCTCAGCATTGACTTGTACCTTTCCCAGGCTTCACACAAACTTTCTCCTGTGGACTGCAAAAAGGTGGAAATTGCAGTTTTTAAATCCATATGTTTAGATTGTGAAAAATACCTGGCACAGAATTTTTCTTCAAGTTGATCCCAATTAGAAAGAGTATGTTGAGGTTGGTCCAAGAGTCATTCCTTTGCCTTCCCTATTAGAGTAAGAGGGAACATCCTTAAGAACACGGCTTCTTCATCTGCTTCGGTCATGGCTGCGGCTCCACATAATTCGTAGAACTTTGTCAAGTGGTTGTATGGATCCTCATGATCAAGACCTGCGAAGGGGTTAGCGTACATTAACTGAACTAAGCCCGGTTGTAATTGAGGTACCCGTTGTGCTCCATTAGTTCTACTCATTTTAATTATGTTTCTAGGGGTAAAGTTGACAAAACCCCTGTTGTTTCCAGCTTGATTATTTTCCGCCATGATTTCTTGTTGATTAGTTTCTGATGATGATGAAGTCGCTTCTTGTTCTTTTCTTTGTGTGGCTAGTTGTTTCTTTTTCCTTGTTCTACTGTTGTTCCTTCGCGTGGTGGCCTCGATTTCCGGATCAAATAGCAATTGGTCTTTTGAAACCTTACCTCGCAATTGCTAAGAAAAATATACACTAGCCAATAAGATTAGAACAAGATTATCATATTAACAAGTAAAACTCTACAATAATTTACACAAATATTCACAATTGCTTAATTAGACAAAACTCAAGCAATGTATTTATGACGCAACTCCCCGGCAACGGCGCCAATTTTGTTGAAAGCATTTTTACTCTCGTCGTTCAAAATAATACATCCCTCTTTACAGCTTTCAGATTCACAAGGAATCCAATTGCAGTACAGTCGGGTATGATCGTATCCACAGAGAGTTGCAAAAATACCGTTCTTGAGTTTGTTAATTAAACAATGAAGTGAAGGATTGGTGATTTGATATTTAGATAAATAAATAAATAACAGAAAGATAAATAGGCAACAAAGTAGAGACAGATCAGGAAGCTTGTTGGGTTTTGAATCCTATTATAATTTCATGCATTCATAACTTAAACATCAGAATTATCATTTCGTTGATTCCTCGCCATCAGTTCTTAACTTGTTCATCGCTCTCGCGCATGAAAAGATCACAGGTTTCCCTTGTTATGCTGTCACTCTCGCACACAAACTTAACAAAGTACACCAGCATTATTTTAGATGTTAAAAGCGACTAATATTCCTAACTCTATCTCTAGCAATTAGGTTTATTAGATGAATTGATTTAGTTCCAACTTATGATGCCGTTCTCACGCGCAACCAAACAGTTTGAAATCATGCTTTAGGTAGCTAAGCTAAAACAAGCATTAAGAGTAAAATCGATTCATGCAAATCATAGAAAATGATAGATTCATTAATGTAAAAGTACATGGATACAATCAGTCTATAACAATCATCAAAATCCCAACAACAAGAGGATTACAAATCCATCTTACAAGAGTATCTCGGAGGCAAGGTGATGGACGATTCCCATGACACGTTCTCACGCTATCATGACGACGTCCGCCGTGCTTCCTTGATTCTCCCGGCTCCTTCACTAGCCTCCTCTTTGTTGCTAAACTAACTTAGGATTTGAAATTGAAATGAAATGAGAGAAAGGAGAATTCTCAAAGGTAAATGATTGATTGATCCCCGGATTGTGTGAGCCTCAGCCTCTATTTATAGGCCGAGTTTGAGGGTCACCGCTGAGCGGTCTGAGTGCATCGCTCAGCGGTTTGAGTTTTCTTCACCGCCACGGTTCCTCTGAATGGTGGCTCTGCTCTGACATTATCTGTCAGAGCCACTGAGCAGTGTGCGGTGCACTGAGCGGTGTCAGAGTAGGGTGGCATTGCGGCTGCAGGTGCGGCTGCAGAGCTTCCTTCACGGCTAAGTTTCTTCACCTTGAAGCAAGGTCCGCTGAGCGGTTTGATCCCATCCGCTGAGCGGTTCCTTCGTGCTAGCCGCTGAGCGGCTTGTTGTCACCGCTGAGCGGTGGCGCATCTGCTTTTTCTTTTCTGCTTCTTTTGTCCCCTTTGCTCTTTGTTTCCTTTCTCTGTGAGATTTCTCTTCGATCATTATCTTGCATCCATCTTTAGAATATTTATAAATCCTACAAAAGTGGGGAATTTAATCAGATAATTCATCAAACTTAAGCAAACAGGTGCCAGTTCAACAATTTGAAATTGCGTACATTTGGCACTTATCAAGGACCTAACTTCATGAGGGCACGCTCGACTTCTTCACTCACCTGTTTAACTTAAGTACCAATTATGAACCAAGTGCAGAAACTTACAGGAATAAGGAATTAGATCATATAGCAGTATAATCTCTTCTATAAACAGAGTATCATTTGTTTTCTTGATCACATTCCAAACAAATGTCTTCACAAAAATGATCTTGACTAAAAATGACATACCAAGAAGGAAGGAAAAAAGAGTTATTTGGACCACTGAAAGCATAATGGACATGCAGAAGAACTATACCACTGGTTTTAGCAAAATGGATCACTGGAGCAAGATTGCCAACATATTTTTGTTTTCTAGTTGGAGTAAGAGGTAAATAACTTTGTACACCCAAAAAAATAAAAATAACTTACTAGAACGTACGGCCCCCTCACCGTCCACCAAAAAAAATGACACAGAAAAGAAAACAAAATAGTGGATAGCAGTGTTTAATGTAACATCCTGAATCCTCGTGCACGGAAAACCTGTCAAGTACGCCATCGAGAACGGCCGTAGACTGGAGAAGGCGAGGGTGGGAGAATTAAACCTCCAAACCCCAGGGATTTAAGGATACGGGTTAGGTTTTGATGTCCCGTAAAATTCCCGGAGCCATCGGTCGAGTTTCGGCTCGAACGGGAATTGTTTTGGATACCGAAAAATGAAACACCCTAGCTAACTGTTTACCCGTACGTAGTAAACAAAGCTCACTAGGTTGTTGTCTACCTTGTCGGAATACCTTAGTCCATAGTTATCTTTTGAAAATAGTCATGGTTTATAAAATAAGGACCCGTTTAAACTTTTGCTTGTATCATATTAATAATAACATAGAGCCATGTGTTGGAAATAAATCAATATAACAGAGCGGATAACATTATGATAAATAGGACATGTAATATACATTCAGTGGGTCCACCATACAAAGTCACATCACTGTATACATAATATGTACATAGATCAAAATGTCACATACAGAATCCCAAAATACACAGCATCAAAATACAAGGACTACTGGAATGCTACACAGTAAGCCCTTGGCAAAACATAATCCTCTATCTAGCTCCTAGCCACTCATGGCTCATCAGGCGGCTCTTCTGCATCCTCAAAATAAGATTCATCCTCTTCTGTACCTGAAGTCATAAAACATTGGGGAATGAGAACGGTAGGTTCTCAGTGGAAATAACCTTAGTTCCTGAGTCGTACATCAGATTATGTCGGACTTCAGGCCGCTCAGAAATCTCTAGTGAACATATATACTACTCAGCCTACTAGTTATTATCTTGCCTATCTGAACGGCTTTAGCAGCATTAACATGTGACATGGGAACTACTCTTGTTTACTACATTCTCGTGCTGATTAACAGTTCGTGAATATACTTAACCGTCTCGAGCGTGCTCTTGACGGTACGACATAACAGCAGAAATTGAATTGAATAACGACATGTAATCAGAATACATTCAGCATAACCGAGTCATCAGAATAAACATCACACCATCCAATACAAACATAACAGAATTCAACAGAATATAGACATAACAGAATTCAGCAGAATATAAACATAACAGAATTCAGCAGAATACATATCACAGAATCATCAGCATAACCATGACAGAATGAGCAGCATAACATGTCCGGCAGAATGTAACAGAGTAACAGCATTTAACAGCATAACAGAATACAGCAGTGCAGCAGAATACAGTAGTATAACAGCATAGGTGTTATTCCCACCATAATAATGTCCTCTGTTGACACTAGTATGACGGAATAACCTCACACCCTCAGTATGGGCCGACACTGTCTTGACCTTACTGCGGTGGGCTTCCACCTGCCGTGTGCCCCTAGGGACCCCTCGACAGTGGGCTGGTATTGTACCCCCACCTAAGCTTGCCCCCGTACGACAATGCATAGGCGTGGTAACAGCATACCTCTAGGTATGCCATCTCGACACCACCTATGGTCGGCTTCCATCTTCAGTATGTCTATCCGACCTACTAAAATGGGATTGTTATCTGGCTCTCGTGATCACGGCCTCAGCAGTATGTGGCATATAGCCAATTTCAGTATTGGGCATCTAGCCCTTTTCAGTATGTGGCATATAGCCATGTTTCAGCAGTATGGGCATTGGCCTTGATTCAGCAGTTCAGCAGTAATTCAGCATTTTTGTACCTGCAGCATGGCATACTTGTTCCCTATGGTTCATTTCAGCATTTTTCCTTATTTCAGAGTTGATGATCATATATTTAACTAGGTGTCTCAGAGTACATGGCATATCACATATTCCAACATAATTTACCAATAACATACATATTCCATCTTAATTCATAATATACAGCATGTACGTGCATACAATTCAGCCATCAATCATCATACAGCATCAAATACCATACTATGAGCCTCAAGAGGGTACCATCAGCTTTTCTTAGTCTCAAGCCGCTCAGCGAAAACTGAGGTTCGCTCAGCGGTTTGGACCTTGGCGCTCAGCGATGAAGGTTGCATCGCTCAGCGGTACCAACCTTATCGCTCAGTGACTAAACTTTCTCGAGCCTTCTTCCACCGCCTTAATTTAAAATATCTTTTTCACCTTTCCACGTTAGCCATGTCTCGCTCAGCGGTGCCTGAGACGTCGCTCAGCGACCCCTGTTCGAGACATGCAAACCGAATTGCCATTCTCTTCCATTTTCTTCCATGGCACCCTAGATGAGTCTCACACATGATTCAAGCATAATAATCACATCTAATCAAGGTCACAAGACCCTTCAGAATTATCTTCCTAAGTCCTAACATCATTTCTAGCATTTATGTCCATAATCTCATTTTCACATACATACACATACAACCATGCAACACTCATCCATCATCAAAGAGATGAGGAACTAGGGTTACCCACTTTCTAAATAGCTTCTTGATGTAAGGAAAGGAAGGAAACCAAGCCTCGTTTGCTTGCTTGAATCTTCTTGACCTAAAATGAAACCTTAGCATAATTAGGAAAACCCTAAACTATGGAAACTTGGCTTTGCTCCAAGAGATGAAGAACTCACCACCCACACTTGCTTGCCTTCTTTATGTGCTTAGGAGTGAGTTTTAATGATGAAACAAAGGATGATAATTGAATTTGGTGAAGTTTTGGGAGCTTTAGGTCTTAGAGAATTTTGGGAGATGAAAAAGATAGAGTTTTGAGTGTTTTGGGTGTGTGTGTTTCGGGTTTGCATGGGGGAAGGGCTGGCCGTGGCTTTTTCTTGGCCCCATGATCATGAGTATTTCCTATTTTGCCCTTAGTGATTTTTAGATTATGTTAGTTCATTAATTGTTTATGTCCGGACGTCCTAAAATTATTCCGGGCATATCGTTGTGACCTATTAATTATCCTGGTTAATATTAAAATCTTAGATGACATATTCTTACATTTATTTTCATGTTCATTTATTTTACAGACTCCTATGAGTCGTAAAGAAATTACAATAAAACCCTAATTTTGATCCGAACGTCACCGGACGTCACAAGATCGTCAAAGAATTATTTTTTAGCTAATATTACAGAAATAAAATTAATATTTGAATTTTATTCATTTTATCTTGCCTTTTCCTTATTATTATATTTTTAATTTTGCCTTAAATAGCATTTTAAATTGGAGGAAAAAGTCGGGTTGTTACATTCCACCCCCCTTCGAAAAATTTCGTCCTCGAAATTGAAAGATAAGGATAGATCCATACCTCTTAGAATAATTCCGGATAAGCTTGCTTCATATCCGCTTCTAATTCCCATGTGTGCTCTTCAACTTCTCCGTTCGTCCATACCACTCGTACCATAGGAATCTCCTTGTTCCTTGTCTGGCGAATCTTATGATCAATAATCTTCTGTGGTGTCAGC
Organism: Nissolia schottii; assembly: GCA_003254905.1. NCBI lineage: Eukaryota > Viridiplantae > Streptophyta > Magnoliopsida > Fabales > Fabaceae > Nissolia > Nissolia schottii. The sequence goes on from QANU01007556.1 coordinate 20,398, forward strand.
GGTAAAGACAAATCTTCTCTCAACTGTATCTGTTCCGGTTGCAACACATGGTCGGGGGATGCATAATACTTGCGCAACTGAGAGACATGGAAAACATTATGAATGTTGGCAAGATTCGGTGGAAGAGCTATTCGGTATGCTACTGGACCGATACGATCTAGAATCTGGAACGGCCCAATGAATCGGGGGTTCAGCTTCTTGATCTTCAATGACCTCCCAATACCTGTTGCCGGAGTAACCTTTAGGAAGACATGATCTCCCTCTTGGAACTCAAGCGGCCTTCTCCGGTTATCTGCATAACTCTTCTGCCGGCTTTGCGCCGTAAGCACTCTTTTGCGCAACAACTTCATCAACTCTTCGGTCTCTCGGGTCTCTTCAGGACCTAGATAGCGATATTGCCTGCTGTCGTTCCAACACAAAGGCGACTGACATTTCCGGCCATACAATGCTTCAAATGGAGCCATACCAATACTGGCTTGATAACTGTTGTTGTAGGCAAACTCCACAAATGGCAATATTTCCTCCCAGTTTCCTGGTGTATCAAGTGCACAAGCTCGCAACATATCTTCCAAGGTCTGAATAGTACGTTCAGACTGACCATCAGACTGAGGGTGATATGCAGAACTCAAGTGCAACTGCGATCCATAAGCTTTCTGAAACGCAGTCCAGAATCTGGAAGTAAATCTAGGATCCCTATCTGAAATGATAGAAGATGGTACTCCATGCAACCTTACCACCTCCTTGATATACAGCTGTACAAGCTTCTCCAATGCATAAGTCATCTTGATTAGGATAAAGTAAGCAGACTTGGTCAATCCACAATTACCCAAATAGCATCAACTCCAGTTCGGGTACGTGGCAACCCTAAAACAAAATCCATGGCTATGGCCTCCCACTTCCACTCTGGAACTTCTGGAGGATTCAGCAGCCCTGGTGGTTTCTAGTGCTCAATCTTCACCTTCTGGCAAACCAAGCACTTTTGTACCCAGTCCTCAACATCTCTTTTCAACCCTGGCCACCAGAACATATGCTTAAGATCATGATACATCTTAGTAGTACCTGGATGCATCGTGAACTGACTCTTGTGAGCTTCTTGTAAAATATCCTCTCTTAAGCTACCTTCCTTAGGCACACAGATACGCCCATCAAATCTTAGGATCCCATCAGTATCCCTGGTCGCCTCTTTAATCTTATCTTCTTCAACGGCTTTGCAAAACTTGCACCAAGTATCCTCCTAGCAATTCTTCTGAGCCTCCACTATTCTGTGCTTAAACTCACTACTAACTTGCAGAGGATACAATGTCAATCTGTCATGCTGACGTGCAACAGTCAGGTTGAGATCACGGAACTCCTCCAATAACTTTGCTTCCTATACCATCATATGAGCCATCTGCAAAGACTTCCGGCTCAAAGCATCTGCTACCACATTAGCCTTCCCTGGGTGATAATTGAGGTTAAAATCATAATCCTTGGGGAATTTGATCCATCTCCTCTGACGCATGTTCAACTCCTTTTGATCAAACAGGTACTTCATACTTTTATGATCTGAATACACCTCAAATCGAACTCCATACAAATAATGTCTCCAAATCTTCAATGCAAATACCACCGCAGCCAACTCTAAGTCATGTGTAGGATAGTTTACCTC
>QANU01007556.1:26124-41821 GCA_003254905.1 Nissolia schottii
GTTACCCACTTCCTAAATAGCTTCTTGATGCAAGGAAAGGAAGGAAACCAAGCCTTGTTTGCTTGCTTGAATCTTCTTGACCTAAAATGAAACCTTAGCATAATTAGGAAAACCCTAAACTATGGAAACTTGGCTTTGCTCCAAGAGATGAAAACTCACCACCCACACTTGCTTGCCTTCTTTATGTGCTTAGGAGTGAGTTTTAATGATGAAACAAAGGATGATAATTGAATTTGGTGAAGTTTTGGGAGCTTTAGGTCTTAGAGAATTTTGGGAGATGAAAAAGATAGAGTTTGGAGTGTTTTGGGTGTGTGTGTTTCGGGTTTGCATGAGGGAAGGGCTGGCCGTGGCTTTTTCTTGGCCCCATGATCATGAGTATTTCCTATTTTGCCCTTAGTGATTTTTAGGTTATGTTAGTTCATTAATTGTTTATGTCCGGACGTCCTAAAATTATTTCGGGCATATCGTTATGACCTATTAATTATCCTGGTTAATATTAAAATCTTAGATGACATATTCTTACATTTATTTTCATGTTCATTTATTTTACAGACTCCTATGAGTCGTAAAGAAATTACAATAAAACCCTAATTTTGATTCAAACGTCACCGGACATCACAAGATCGTCAAAGAATTATTTTTTTAGCTAATATTACAGAAATAAAATTAATATTTGAATTTTATTCATTTTATCTTGCCTTTTCCTTATTATTCTATTTTTAATTTTGCCTTAAATAGCATTTTAAATTGGAGGAAAAAGTCGGGTTGTTACAAAAAACACCCGTGGAATTTCTTGACACGGCAAGAATGTCTGAAATCCCTGAGTGGTAGCTCCAGGATCGAAGGGAAAAATTAATGGGTCACAACGGTATGTCCGGAATATTTTTAGGGCAACGGGGTGTGAGACATTTTGGACAAAACGCGATCAAACGAAACCGGAGCCAGACCACGTAAGGTTTCTTATCTCCTCCAGAGATATTTATATAATAATAATAATAATAATAATAATAATATAATAATAATAATTATAATAATAAAAATAACAACAACAGAAGAAAGAAAAAGGGAGAAAAGAAAAAGGAAAAAGAAAAAGAAAAAAAGGCACAGTACGTGACTATAAATAGCCACGTAACTTTCAAAATTTTACGTAGCTTTCAGTAGTTTCACAAACACCGGTCCCGTTCCGACACATCTCAGTTTCTCGTTGGAATCTCGGAAAAATCGCCGGAGCACGCCGTTGCAACCAGGAAGTTACCAGCATCAAAGCTGTCAAATTAGAATTTCCATTGGATGTCGGTAACTCTAAGGCCACTGTTTATGTGGTTTAATTTTATAATTGTGTGTGTTATTTTGTATGTTTGACTGTAAAAGTGTTAAGTAGGAATTTGGGGAATGCTAGGGTAAAAAGGGTTTTGGGAGATTTTGACAAATGAAATGCATAACTGTACTGATTGGAACCCTAGGAATAGTAGGTTTCTGGGGAAAATGAGAACTGAAGTCTCGGGGAACCAAGTTTTATAGCTTTCATTTGATTGAAGAGAGTTTTCAGTCGAATGAAAGACAATTCGAGCTTTCAATCGATTGAATTCCAATTCAGTCGAATGAAAGAAAATCTCAGGATTTCAATCGATTGAATTCCCAGAGCATTCGAATGAAAGCATGCTGAGGATTTCAATCGAGTGAAACTCTAATTTAGTCGAATGAAAGAACTAGTAGGGATTTCATTCGAATGTAACCCTAGACATTAGAATAAAACCTGAAAGACTTGAGACTTTAGTGGTTCTAAGGGATCCAATGAGTGAGGATATGCCTACGATTGTATGAAAAAGCATGTATCATGAGGATTGGGTTGTCGCATAGGTGTTAGGGCAACCCTAGAGAATTAGAGGTTAATTGCTTAATGTCTAAAGATCATAATGAAACGTTAAGGAATAAGTATGTAGTTATATGCTAGGAAGTCCCTCTCTTGGCAAGGTCTTACAAACACGCCCCTCACCAATCCCAAAAGGGTGGATTGGTCAATGGTGTTACCTCGCCAGTCCCAAAAGGGTAGATTAGTCAATGGTGTTACCTCGCCAGTCCCAAAAGGGTGGATTGGTTAACGAGGTTAATGACACAAGGAAGGAAAAGAAAGTATGAAAGAAAGAAAGAAAGGTTGACGTCATACCTAAAGATAAGATAAAGAAGAGAAGCCCAACGCTTGTTTGCGTCGCAAGGGCCAGCCCCCGCCTCCTACTTAGTGGAGGTTAGCCTACTTGATTGGCGACGATGGACACTAGACCCCATCGGTGGTTAGCAACCACTCTTGTGTGAACGTAGCTGGGTCGTCGTCAAGTTAGGTACAACGCCCTAGCTAGTTGGCCTATGCTTAAGTCATAGGTTTTCCTGGCTAGGTAGTTGAATGCTGGGCTGTGAACTATTTCTGTTCTAGGCTATCAACTGAAATTAGGGTTACTGAAAATACGGGCCAGTTTGAAAACTCCTTTTGCAAATACATGGATATAGAAAGTAATGAGCCGTGCGAATAATACAACGGATAGCGGCATAACTAAAAGATAAGAGAGTGCAAGTATATACCTGTAGCGTGGAGCTTCATCGGAAGAAGATACACATAGGGGCCCGAATATACATAACATACCATTATATTATAATACATAAGGTTTATACATAATCCCATACAGTTGGATAATAATATACATACATCAATATCAATAATATACAAACGTAATAACTAAAAGCAAACTACGTACACGAGCGGTACTACTCGCTTCGTGTACGGTACAAAACCCTATCCCTGCACTCAGGTCCGACTGTCCGCCACCTACTCTGAGTCTCCTAGGCGCTCCAGGGGCTCCTCCTTCTCACTGCTACTCAGGTCTGTCACCGCCGAGAAACCACGTGGGACAAAGCAATGTGGCCTAGCGGTCAGTATCCTCTTTCGGGCAGTGGTCCTGCGACCTCGAGCTCGAACCATCGGGGTGGATGCACCTGGATCAGTAACTGGCGTTGGGGCTGGTGTAGGGGTCTGCTCTGGCTCCGAAGGAGGCATCTCCTCATCGCTGTTGAGGCGAATCGGATCCCTGCTGCTGCTCCCTGGGCGCTCGTCAACCCAGATTGGGTTCAGTGGCAATGTACCTAGGGCTCCAAGCCTCTTCCTGGGAGAACGATCAGACTTGTCTGGTAGGCGTGCGGGTACGAAGGTACTCGTCTCCAAGAGAGTATTCGTGCGGTAATTGCGCATGCGGGTGCACGTAAATAACCAGACATCCTTGGCCGGTGGCGAAGTCATGGCTGCAAGCTGGATCCATAATCGAGTGGGGTTGAGAACTCTAGGTCCTCAGTGGTTCTCCAAGGCTAATAATGGTTCATTTACTCGAATATCCTCCAGGCCATTCAGGGGCTTTCTAAGTGAGCATGCATACTATAACCCTACTGATTATTGTCTTTTGCTAAAACCCTGAACAGCTTTATCTAAGTTAGCTAAGTGAATAGGGAACTAGTCTTGCTTACTAAGGCTACGTGCTTCTGAATCTTATATTTTAATTATCAAGTACTATTCGTCTCGGGTCGTTCCCTTGACGTTACATATTACACAGGCCAAGAACAAGATATATATACAAGCTCATACACAATCATTCATTCCATCATAGATATACATATATAGTTGTATAATGCATGGGGGCGTTGGGGATCTCTTACACGTACCGGCTTGCCGGGTTAGCGTCCTACTTCTCCATTTTGGCACGTGTCGGCTTGCCGGGTTAGCTCTTTATCTCCTTACGCGTTCTGGCTTGCTGGGTTAGCGCTCTTTCCTCTACTTCCACCTTTTCTATCCATCCTCTACCTTCCAGTGTCATTAACCTCTTCGAATCAATCCACCATTGGGTGACTGATTCGTTAACCAATCCAAACTTGTAAGGATGGCAAGGTAACACATCGACCAATCCAACTTTGTGAACTGGTGAGGGGCTTGTCTGTAAGACTTTGCCAAGAGAGGGCTTCCTAACATATAACTATATAAGTGTTCCCTAAGTTCCGTTATTATCCTTAGGCATTAAGTGATTGACCTCTAATTTTCTAGGGTTGCTCTAACACCTATATACAACCCATTCCTCTTGATGCATGCCTTACTATACAAAATAGGCTATTATGTACCCCTTGGATCCCTTAGAATCACTAAAGTCTCAAGTCTGCCAGGATTCATTCGAATACTTGAAAGAGCATTCGAATGAAAACCCTCGAAAGTCTTTCATTCGATTGGAATAGGTTTTCATTTGACTGAATTCCCTCGGCATTCTTTCATTCGAATACTAGGGGATTCATTCAATTGAAATCCTAAAAATTCGCCTTCATTCGACTGCAGTGGGATTCATTTGAAGGAAAGCTCATTTTGGCTTTCATTCGACTGAATTCCTGGCGTATTCGAATGATGGCTTAAAAAATTGCCTCCCCGAGACTCCAGTTCTCATTTTCCACTGTTCCTAGGGTTCCAATTGGTACAATTATGCGTTTCATTTTCTAATATTTCACAAAACCCTTTCAAACCAATATCCCCCCAAAATACTACTAATCAGATCTACAGTCAGATATACAATTAAACGCATATACAGTTAAAAATTAATCCACATAGACAGTGGGCTTAAGATTACCTACCTCCGATCGAAATTCTGATTCGGTGACTCTGAAGGGGAGATTTTCCTCTTCACGATGGTGTGCTCGGCTAATTTTTGGAGACTCCAGCACGAGCCCTAAGTGTGTCGGAATGAAGCGAACGTTGGTGAAAACGTCTGAAGGTAATTGTAATTTTACGAAAGTTACGTGGTTATTTATAACCGTGCACAGTAACTTTATTTTCTTTTTTTTTTCCTTTTCTCTTTTCTTTTTAATTGTTTTGCTGAAGCTTTGCTTTAGCTTATTTTATTATTATTATTTATATTTTTTTTATTTTTTATTTATTAATTAGCTTCCCTCAGAAGCTATCTTCCCCTGTACAGCTCCATTTTCGCTCGAACGCATTTTGTTCGGAAAGTCTTACTCCCGGTTGCCCTAAAAATATTCCGGACATACCGTTGTGACACATTTATTTTTCTCTTTAGTCCGGAACAATTTTCTCAGGGATTAGGGACCTCCTGACCGAACCAAGAAAATCCTACGGGCCTTTTTCTGTATCCGAGAAATTTTCGATTGCATCAGAACTCGTCCAGCGGCTCCCTAAAAATTATACAACAGCTAAACCTAGTCCGGTTCCTTGAATTTCTCCAGGTTTCGGAAGTTTAACTCTTCTCCCCTCGCTTCCTTGGCATTTCCCAGCCGTTCTCGGCTACAAAACGGAAAGACTTTCGGTTCGTAGAAGCACGGGATGTTACATTGGGAACAGAAGTGGTTGTAATCGTAAGGCCGCGGTTACATGAGCGAAGGGCTAGATAAAAAGAACGCTAACCCGGGCAAGCCGGTATGCGTAAGAGATCCCCAAGTTTCCCTATGCATAGATTACAAGGCGAATGTATGTATGTATGCTAGCATGTCTGCAAGTATGTATGTATGTATTTATAACTGTTTATGCATTATGTACCGTCAAGGGAGCGACCCAAGACGACTAGTGTTCTTAACAGTAACGCAAGGTTAATGAGCACGAAGCCTAGGTAATGACAAGACTAGTAACCTCATCACCTAGTAACTGTAACATCCCGACTTTCCCTTAGGAAGGTTTGTTACGAAACCTATAACTCTTGTTGGGTTAGGATTATAAAGTGACCCGATTATGGGACAGGGAAAAATTATTTGTGAGACTTACCCCTTAGGTCGGAAGGAAAAACGCGGAGGTTATGGTCCCATAGGGCGCTATAAGGTTCGTACTCAGTTTGAAAAAAATGGGAATCCGGCTAAGGGCCAAAGGGATCTGCGAAGGAGTGGCTGACAGAAACAAGTCCCCGGATGCCTTGTTTCGGACCGCCATCCCGACTGGAAAAATTCGTAGATCATGGATACATATTTGGGATATTTTTCGGAGACCTGTGTGTGGGCCAGAAGTGGTTAGAAGCGACTAACGTAGAACAAGAACTAGGACATTTATAATAACTATAATAAAATAATAATATAATAATAATTAATAAATAAATAAATAATAAATTAAGGGCAGCAGGGGGACCACGGCTATAAATGGCCCCCTGGTGGAAAAAATTAAGAAAGTTTAGCACTTCACTAAACTTCTGTCAGTTTCCATTTTCTAGTATCGTTCGAGCACATCGCGAGAGCGCTACGGGACTTCCGAAAATTTCTTGGAGCATACCATTGCGACAAGGATTTTCTCTATCATCCACCTACCAACTTCAAATCTGCATAGGAAGTGGGTAACTCTAAGCCCACTGTCTCTGTGGTTTATTTGATGATTATTTATATACATCTCTGTGTATGTGAGTGAAAAACTATTTTATACAAACTATAGGAAATGAGTTAGGAAGGTTAGGTTGTGATGATTTTGAGGTTTGGAAACCATAACTGTACTGATTGGATTACTGTAGAAGCCGAAAATGTTACGCGGAGAAAACCCCTGAGAAAGTTACTCTCGGGGCGATTTTTTTTACTGTAGCATTCGATTGAATTCCCACGGGTTCGAATGAAAAAAGATTTTGGGATTTCAATCGAATACTTGAGGATTTCATTCGAATGAAAGACCCTGGAGGATTTCAATCGAATACTTGAGGATTTCATTCGAATGAAAGACCGAGAAGGATTTCAGTCAATTGAATCCCTAAGGGATTCGGTTGAAAGAAGTAATCGAATGCGAAAACCCTAGGTATTCGAATGCTTACTGAAAACTTGTGATTTTAAAGGTTCTATGGAATACCTGCATAGTTATGTATGTCTTTGCGTAATGTAAGCATGCATCATGAGGAAAGGGCGTCATAAGAGTTAGGAAAACTTTAGATAATTAGAAGTTCACGCTAAAGCCTAACGAAGATCATAATTGAACCCTAGGAAACAAAGAAAAGTCAGGAAGGTCCCGAACCCAGTTGGTACGGTAGACCATAGTTAAGAGGTCTAGTTATATGGTTAGGAAATCCCTATTCTTTTGGCAAAGTCTAACAGACACGCCCCTCGCCAATTCAGCCAGATGAATGGGTTATGAGCAATGCAGGTAAAGAGACCTGATCACGATAAGAAACGGGCATAGGCCCAGATATGGAAAAGGGCTGAGGCCTAGACATGGAAAAAGGGCATAGGCCCCAATCTGAGGAAAAAAAACAGGCATAGGCCTGAAAAAGAAGAGTAGTGGGCCCCACTAAGAGAGGAAAGAGAAACGGATCGAGCCATAGGGCCGATCAAAGCGCGTCCACGCCTAATCACTCATAGGTTTGATCCCTCGCCATTCCAGAAAGAGGGGATGGTTGCACTAATTATATTCGATGTTTACCTCCTATGAGCCTTGCATGGTTAGCTACCATACCGGTAAAGAGTGCTGCCGGATCGATACAATAGTTGCAAAAAGAGGTTGTAATCTGAGGCCACGGTTACAAAGGTGTAAGGACTAAGTAGGACGCAGCCACAGAGCGCGTAAGAGATCCCCAGACTCCCCCATGCATGAAACTAAATGTATAAATTGATGATTGATGATATGATGACATGTATGTATGTATATCTGTTTAAGCATTAAGTATAACTGTTCATGGATTGTATATCGTCAAGGGAACGACCCAAGACGAATAGTATGTCTCTAGTAGCAACGTACGGTTAATAAGAACGAATCCCAGGTAATGACAAGATTAGAAAGCCAATCACCTAGTAACATAGATAAAGCTGCGCAGAGTATAGGCCCGAGATCATAATTAGTAGGAGATTAGTTGCATACACACTTAGAATCAACTCTGAGCGGCCTAGAGAATAACCGAGAAATAAATTGTCACGATTGAACTGTTACTCACTAAGGACCTACCATTCTCACCCCCACTCGCTTGTGGCTCCAGGGACAGAAGACGACTCATACTACGCCGATGTTGTGGAACCAGAGGAGACCCCGGGAAGGGATATTTAGCTGACCCCGTACTAGACACAGTATGTAACAGAGTGATGCTATTCGAATATATGTATTGGATATGTAATATAACTAGTACTTGGTGTATGTGTGTAATGGACCCGTTACTTGTACAAAATATGTATGCATCGGCTTAGACCTAACATGTTAACGATATCGCTTGTTATATTATTCTATTGCACTCACGGCTCCTATATTACAAATCATATGTTGGAAAAAAAATGGGTCCTTATTTTCTGATTCAGTACTTTCGAAAACCCCAATGAGGCTACCAGGAAGTAAACAACCTAGCGAGTATTATGTACGGCTCGAGCGTACGGAATTGGCTAGGGGTGTTTCATTTGGTATCAGAGCAGTTTGGTCCGAGTGAGCCTGAGGACTGAGCTGCGCTATTCTTCCGAGCATGATGCACAATGTATACCCTCCTAAGTTGTATGTTCTGGTTATATGAGCACTAGCTGTTCTTGAGACTGATCAACTCAGGATTTTGCAGGGGCTGATATTCAGACATGCCTCCAAGAAGGGTGCTCCCAGTGTTACCGCGCTGCTTTGTTCTGCAAGACTTCACCGCAGTGACTGTTCTGTCCAGCGAGGAGGAGGAGGTTGCAGGAGAGGAGGACCCAATGGAGCGAGAGGAGGACTCCGAGTAGGATATAGGACCCAGGACCCCATAGTAGTTGTAGGAGTAGGCTTGTACCATGCACGAAGTGAGTAGTGCTACTCGTGTATGTAGACTTTATTTTAGTTGTTATATATGTACTGTATGTTGAACTCATATGTATAATATAACTACCTGGACAATCTCTCCCCTCAAGTGTGAGGCCCAATATCGGTACGCTCCCTCCTCAGCAGAAGCTTCTTCTCATGGCAAATTGGCTCATGGGTTGGTACCACACCCTGAGCACAAACACACATCACTAGGCCAACCACCAAACCCTGGTGCAAATATCGTGAGAAAATTTCAGGTTGGATTTAAATCATGGGTGTTGATACCACCACTTGACTTGTCAATGGCCTATTAGCACTTATTTATTACATGATACAACCACTTTTTTTCATAGTGGAGTTGTTCCCAAATTTTTTTTACCACCATTTAAATAAAATGGCAGCATTTTTAGCTAAGATATCACCAGCACCCAACCCTCCAAACTCATTTGGTATTTGTACACTTTTCCAATCAACCAATGGGATACCCTTCTTATCCTTACTTTGACTCCCAAAAAAAAAAAACTTGCTTGACGATACTTTGACATCTTGAAAATGCTCAATAATATATTGCAAGGCTATTAATAACATACTTGATGAGGACGAGTCTACCTGCTCTTGATAACAAATTGGCTTTCCAACCACTTAGCTTTTTCTCAATTTTCTCAATTATCAGATTCCATGTTGCAATCCTTTTTGGATTCGCAGCCAATGGGATGCCTAAGTATGTCACAGGCAGGCTCGCCACAACACACTTCAAGTAGTCTTGCATCTCTACCACTCAGTCTTCTTCAAGTTTACTTTTGAGTTAGCGAGTGTGAGAAAATCACATTTACTAATATGTTAAAACATGATTAGTGTATCACAATTAATGTCTAATACTCATATAACTATTTAAGTTTATTTAATAAAATAAAAAAGAAAGAGTAATATAAAAGTTATAATATAAACTTCGTGTCCTTTTTGGTAATTATACATCTAAGATTGAGTTTAATTAACATCATCCAAATAATATTCATTTTTGTCATAATCACTTTTGATATGAAAGTTTCCAAATATAAATCACATTAACACTAACTCACTTTTGATCAAACTCAATTTTGGAGAATCAAGCTGGGACAAACTTCTGTTTGCAAACTCTAATTCAAACACGCATAGTATGGGTCTCCCAATGAGAGGTTTTTCTATTTCCATAAATATAACCCGTGATGTTCCAACAATAGCCAACTATCACCTAAAAAATCCTTTAAATTAAATCTTTGATGGGTGTTGTTACGAAGATTTTGTTTTTTGTATTTTGCATATTGATGAGCCTTGCTTTTGATTTATTTTGTTTTATCATGATTATTTTAGTACTTGCATGATGTGGATTGGGCTTTTTGACGTGCCAGCATCCAGACACTAGATAATTGGGCTTTTTGACGTCCAAACACTTGCGATATTCTTGAGAAAAATGAGTTATTCTTTTTTAAGTTCCTAAGTATTTTTTGTATTTTAGTACGTGTTTTAATTTATTTTATTATTTCTTATAGTCAATTTTAATAGTTATTCATTTAAAATTTTAATTTGATTTGGATATTTATTTTATTTTTATATTGAAATTAAATTCAAGAAAATCAAAGTCAACGAAGGAACGCGCTTTATCGCGAGCTGAGTCACACACGCTAGAGGGCATGGACTCGTGCTCGAGCATGAGAAGCAAGGTCGGACGTGCTTATATGTGGAGGAAGCAATATCTCCTAGATTATGGCACAATGCTTGATCACATATCTTTTACGTGTGATAACAAAAGTGTCATAAACCTTACCTAAAATCTCATTCAACAATCGGAACACAAAAGTCATAAAAGCCTTACCAAAAAATCTTATTCAACGTTCGATGACAAAACATATTGAGATTTGTCGGGACCAAATATGAAAAGGAGATTGTGTACTTGAATTGGTGGAAACAACAACACTATATTTTTGCAAAACCATTTCTTAAAGAAAGTTTCCACTTGTTTGAGTCAGAAATTAATTAAAGTACAGATACTTTTGACAAACCAGTTCAATCAGATAGGCCCTAAGTTGTTTTGGTAGTGCTTTGTCCCTATTAGATTTGATTAGGGGAATTCAAACGAACTATACCATTTGAACCCAAGTTTCTTATTCGGAATGAGAATCAATTTTTGTGTGAGTTTTAAAGAAGTATTCTCTTTAGTTTATTTTATTTGTTATTTTCACTTTTTTGATGCATTAAAAAATTTATAAATTTAGACACAATTGTATTTAAATATATTAATTTTTTCAATATGCCTAAATCATGAAAGTGGCATAAAATGAATCGAAAAAGGGAGTATATAACATAGATGGTGACTATTGCCTTTGTTTAGTGCCACTCCCATTGCTATCAATTTTTACATATTTTCCTACCATACCATTCCTTCATTTAATTAAAAGAATAGCTAGCTATTTACTATCAATCAAAATTTTCACAAATTATTATTGTTAGTTCAAACAAAAATTGAATACAATTATTAAAGATGTTAAATAATTATCTCATTTTTCGATTTTATGGTCACTATGTAACTATGTTACGTGTATTGATAATTAATTAATTTAATATAATTCATACATAATATTAAGTTGTTTTTAACTTATCTTCATACAATATATCTAAATAACATGGAAGTGGATATTTTTAAAACAATACGTGACAATAAAAGTTAATCGCATGCCCTATTTTGATAATCTCTAGCGTCTACAATTAAAATATTAACAATAAAATTACATACTATATTTTGTAACTTTTATTGTTTATATAATTAAAATATTATCAATTAAATTTATGATATTATCATTTATTATGATGGACCAATTCATTGTTGTATCAAATAAATATATTGTGATAAAAAATATTGATACATAATATAAATTATTGTGTCATATATTGTTTGATAATTTTTTAATTATATAAACACTAGATGTGAAAAAAATAAGATACGTAATGGCATTAATTATTAATACAATTTTATATTTTTTATAAAATTTATTGTATTAATAAAAATTCAAAACAATATTATATTTAGTTATAAACATTATATTAAACAAATTATAACCAAAAATATAAAATAAATTAACTACCAATGTTTGTATATCTAGTGACCGTATAAAATTTAGAAAAATGAGATAATACTAAATATTTAATTATTTGAAATAATTTTTTTAAAAATAACAATAATGTATTTTGATAACATTTGATTATAATAAATAATTAATTTTAGATTATTTTTTAATTAAATGAAGGAAGGGTATTGTAAGAAAAATATGTAAAAATTAATAGGGGCAGGAGTGGTACTAAACCTAGAGGAGTGACAATAACATGATGAGGTAGTCAAAAAACTATTATTATAGAATATTATTGAATGTATTGATGTGCAGTAAGTACTTTGACTACAATGCAAATGTAAAATTAAAAAAAAAAATTAATTCTTCTTTAAAGGAAAATGAAATGAATAAGTGATTTCTCACCATCCTCATGGGGTAAATACTATATGCTATTTAATTTTTCTATTTTTGATAATTTTTATAACTAAATTTATCAAAATTTGTTATTATTTTATGTACTATAGATCGTAATAAACTTTTCATTAGTCAAATCATTGAAAGAGTCAACTTATTAGAGATTTAGAGATTTGCGAACCATTTGAATCTATGATGCAGCTCTCTACAAGTATTGTATTGAAAAGTATTAATTTATCACATTAGATCATATAATACATCAATATGTCATATTAGATCATGACATGATAAAAAAAATTCAATAAATTTAGTTGTAAAAGTCACTACAAGGATTTAATGGATTAGTGATGACCAAAATTCGTTGCTGATCCGTCGCAATCCCTCGCTAAATGAGTAAGTTAGAGAGGGATTAGTAACAAAATAACAACCAATTTGGTTATCACTGTTTTGAAGTTGTTGATTAGCTTGGAGAAAAATTTGGTCGCTAATCCGTAGCAAATTTATTTTAGCAAAAGAATTATCAATTACTATTTCGTCACTAATGCATAACTAGTTTATGATGGAAATAATTTCTTAAATAATCGCAAATTTGCGAGAAATTGTATCATAGCTAAACCCTCGTAGATTCTTCGCAACATTCATCACAAATTTGTCGGTAATTTGTAACTAATTTGACGTGAATATAACAAATGGCAAGATAAATTTTGTTGCTAATTCATCACTAGTTCCTCGCTACAAAATTCAATTAACAAATTAATTTACTTTTACAATTTTTTAAATTCTTTTAGAAATTAATTAATAATAAATTAATAAAAAATGAAAAAAATTATAAAGTAAACTATTTATGTTTCGCGAATGCAAAACAACATCTAGTTTCAAATCTTAATTTATAACAAAAGGTTTGTCTTCCACTTTTTATTTTAACCAATGTGGGACTAAGAGAGTAGCACTTGCAACACAAAAAGGTTGTCTTGCCTTGATGTAACTTGTAACATCTCGCTTTTTCGTTGTACGGATATTTAGCGTAATAAATAATTATAGGTTGAATAGGGAGGCGAGAAAATTAAATTATTACCTTTAACTCATAAGAATCGTAGTTAAAATTGGGGTTTCATGATCTCGCGAATTTTCTCGAGACTTAGGACGATTTCCGGACCAATCGGGAATTTTTCCAGATACCCAAAGTGACAAAAATACACTAATAAGATAATAATTCCAAGAATACCTCCGCCGGGCCCAAACTACTAATAAGGAAAATTAGTAGATCGCGCGGGTGCGTCCAGAATATTTTTCGGACAGCCATACGCGAAATACCAGGACTGCAAAAGACAAAACACGATCAAGCATGACCAAAAATTGTACCGGACGGGGCATGCTTATCCATAAGGTAGATATTTATATATAATATATTATTATGATGTAGGGTTTAGGGTTTAGGGTAGATATATTATATAATATATTATTATATAATATAATAATTATAATATATATATATATATATATATGTATATGCATATGTATATGGCGGTGGGGGCTGCTATAAATACCCCCCGACGCCATTTTCCTTTATTTTTCCCTTGAAGCCATATGCTTCATTTCTTTGTTTCATTTTTTTTCTTTCTTTGTTGCCCGGTTGTACACTGCTGTTATGCTATCAGACACCGGAAAAATAGCAGGATCGTCATGGAAGTACTCAGGGAATTTTCCTCATCACTTCTACCATTTCCAAACTGGATTTGGAGGTGGGTAGTCCGATCACCCCTGTCTATGTGGGTTTTCTCTGTATGTTTATGTATCTATTTTTGAGTAGGAAAAATTAGAAATGTTACGAGAAAAATACACTGATAATGATGTGTTAAAGGTTTTTAGAAATTTTGAGGTTAGGAAAATAAAACTGTGCTGGTTGGAACTGTGTAGGGAGCCTCAGTAAGCATTAAGAAAGGTTGTAATTTTGACGCTGTGACTTGCGTCCGCTGAGCGGCCTTACATAGGACAAGGCACTGAGTGGCCTGACCTGAACCCGTAAGAAAGCTTTGGCACAAGGATGGCTAAGTAACGTGGGAGTCCCTCACGGGCATTGAGCAACCTAGCCAGGGCGCCAAGCGGCCTACGAAATCCTGTGTTAGTAAGTTAATTTTGAACCAAGGAGTTCTCATGAGCCCGCACGCTCTAACCCAACACCGAATCTTTAAAGTATACCTACAATGAAGTAAATGATTATGTGACTATATGTCATACTTATAAATAATATGCATCATGAGGATTCGGTGGTTAGTAGGGCTTAGGACGACTGTAGATCACTAAAGGTTAAAGTCACCTAACTGTACTAAGATAAAGAATGGACCTAGGGAACCAGTTAAGTCTAAAGACGGGCCCCGACCACAAAGGGTCGGAGTAGCCCGAAGCTTTGACATAGTTATACAACCAGGAAATCCCCTCTCTTGGCACGTCATGTAATATCCCGATTTTTTTTTTCTTTAGAGAAATATTCGAAGAATATAAATGATTAATTAATTTTTAATCATGATTAGAGAATTGAGGCGGAAAATTTTAGTTAAAATATCCCTAGGAATTTAGACGTGTCGCGGCAGAAAATTCGGCAGACAACTGAACAGCCATTGGTTGCCGATGAAATTTGGCACGCAAAACGGTGTATGTGAAAATAATCTCCCGGAGAAAAATTCACAAACACCTTCAAACATTAATACCCTTAGGTAGGTGGAAATTTGAGGGTCGCGACGGTCCAAACGGAATATTTTTCGGACGACCGTGCGCGACGCACCGAGACTGCGAGCGATAAAACACGAGCGAACCGGGACCGGGAGAAATTAAAATCTCGTCAGCAGCATGGTGATGGGCTGCACGGTTAGTGAAGGGAATTTTAGTCAAAAATATCTCCCTAATTTAAGCTTCCAAATGTCTATCACCATACCTCATCAAATCATAAACCATACCTTCTACTATTCACCTTTTTACTAAATTTCAACAAAAATTAATTTCTCTTCCCTCCATTTCAGCCTCTTGGCCGAACCCCCAGCAGCCCCTCCTCACTTCATTTTTCATCTTCAACCCATTTCCTCTCTTAGCATTTCCAAGCTCCAAGAAACACCATAGTCTCCAAGGTAAAAATCAAACATTCCTCCATTATTTTCCTTCTCCAAAACCGAACCCCACAAGCCCCAAGTTCCCTCATCTCATTCTCATTTTCTTCCACTAAAAATCTAGAGAAGAATCCTTACCTTGTTCTCTCTAGAAAACTCAAGCCACTCCTCACAAGAACACAAGCACATCACCCCATTTTGAAGGAAGCAAGCAAGTGGTGCTCCAACACTTTGGAGGCTTCTTGTCAACACTCCCACCACCAACCAAGGAACTCTTTGGAAGTGGGTAACTTAGGCTTTTACTCACTCCCTAATGCTCTTGAGCTTGTGGATGATTATGTGTGTTATGTGTGTTTATG
>QANU01007556.1:42982-61203 GCA_003254905.1 Nissolia schottii
CCTGCAAGGTGTGCGGTTATCACGCCTAGCACGGTCGAAAGAGGGCAATGCTAGGTGGGGATACAATATCCGCCCACTGCCGATGGGTCAGAGAGGACACGTGGCAGGTGGAAGCCCATCGCAGGAAGGTCGAAAGAGGGCCTACACTGGGGGTGCGAGGTTATTTCCTCATAGAAGGGTCGAAAGAGGGCAATGCTATGGTGGAAATAACATATATTCCAAAAGCATGTTCATTCTACTGCGCACTATTATATGTAACCGTTATTCTGTAACTACCGTCAAGAGAACGCTCGAGACGGCTATGTATGTACACGTAATGTTAATAAGCACGAGAACATAGTAAGCAACAGTAGTTCCCCTATCACCTAGTGATGTAGATAAAGCCGTTCAGAACTTAGGCCAGATAATAATCAGTAGGATGTTAGTATATTTGCACACTTAGAAATCTCTGAGCGGCTTGAAGTCCGACCTAATGTGACACGAGATCCACAGGAGCTAAAGTTATTCACCCTGAGAACCTACAGTTCTCACTCCCACTGCCTTATGACTTCAGGGACATGTGACGACTCATACTACGAGGACGTGGACGAGCAGACCGAGGAGCCATGAGCGGTCATGTCAGGATGTTTGCCCAGAGATAGCTGGATACTGAGATTTTGATCAAGGGCCTGCTGAGTAGTATTCCAGTAGCCCTTGCATTTTGATATTTTGTATTTTGGATTATGGGTATGATACTTTCGGATTATGTATATGCTATTTGTACTTACTTATGATAATTATAATTTCATGATCTTTTGATGGACCAAATGTATGTATATTTTATGCCTTATCACTATACTGTTATCCGTTAAGCCCAAAGGCCTTACCGCTTGTTATACTTGTTCTTCCTACGCATGGCTCTATTTTTGTAGTTAATCAATGCAAATGGAAAGTTTAAAATTGGTCCTTATTTTCTTAACCAACTATTTGCGGTAAACAACCTAGTGAGCTTGCGTGCAACTTAAGCGTATGCAGTTAGCTAGGGTGTTTCACGTCACACTTGACAAGCCCCTTGCTAGTCCCCCAAGAAGGACTGATTTACGATTATGATACGCAGGCTTTGGTCTGAACGCGAGTTTCAACCCGGTACAAGAGAAAAGAAAGTAAGGAAAGAAAAGAACGCTTGAGCTTTTACACCATGACGTTTAAAAGATGGGTAAGATGTGCAAAATGAACACCTTTGTACATGAAGAAGGAAAAACTTGGTCCATGAACATCGGACAAAGAAAGAAGGAATAGACCAAATGAACGTCTTGGTCCAGAGAGTCTGGACGTGCAAAATGAACATCTTTGTACGAGAGGTTCAGACAGATGAAAGGAACACCTTGTGTACACAAGGACACAGGCGAGCCAACTCCCGGTTTACCACTAGGGTAAACCCCCACCATTCTAAGAGCAGAATGGCCTTAAATGGGTTGTAGCTGAAAAAAGGGATGACGACCCCACAGGCTAAATAGGACCGCGGCTACCAGTAACGATAAGGTCGCCGCCATAGGCGCGTAAGAGAACCCCTTTTTCCCTAGACATGCATGAAGGTTACTTGACAAATGCTTTATGTATATGTAAGTATGTCTATGTGTAACGAACGTCACGAGTAGATGAACGTGGGTACGTGATACAGTATCACAAGACCCTGACGGTATAAGCTAGAAAGCCCGAGACTCTATAACTAGGTTAAGCAAGATTAGATTTCCCCATGATCACCTAGTAACGTAGATAAAGCTGCTCAGGCATATCATGGATAATAATCAGTAGGGGTATTAGTATGTTTTGACACCTAGAGATCCCTTGAGCGGCGAAATGAATAGGTATCCCCGAAGGACCCTACTAAGGACGTAATGTTCTCACCCCCACTTCATTATGATTCCAGGCAGGAACCCAAGGCACGCTACGAGGACCCGGACTTACCTTGGAACGAGGACAAGAACTTCTACTGTAGCAGAGGCCCTTGAGCCGAGACATCATAGAAGAGCAACCAGTGCTACTATTCGAAAGGCAAGCAGAGCAAGGATTAGTGACGTGTAGCGGGTAACAGTCACACGGTCTAGTCAGGCCATTGGCAACTAAGTGTGGTAGATGTAAATTATAATATTACTCAACTGTGTAGTTGTATGCTGGACCAATTGATTGTATGTACATATACGTATGTTATAAAATATTCTGGAGAACTATCTCTTAGGGTAGTAACGCTTAAGTTTGAAAAGACTCTATCGCTTCTATCCATGTATAATTCCTTGACAAGTATGGCTCTTAATTTATAAACTAGTAATGAAGGGAGAGAAACATTTTAAACCGGTTCGTATTTTTGAGTAAGAGATATTTGCTGAGTTAAAAGTAGGGGCTAGAAGTAACACTAACCAAGTAGATAACAACCATAGCATAAGCTGAATGTAGGGGTGTTACAGTTGGTATCAAAGCAGTTTGGTCCAAGTGAGCCTGAGGACTGAGCTACACTATGCTTTCGAGCATGATCACGGTGTATGAAACACCCCTAGCTAACTGCATACGCTCGAGCCGTACACAATTCTCGCTAGGTTGTTTATTCTCTGGTAGTTCTGTATACTTTTCGAAAAATAATTGTTCTAAAACATAAGGACCCATTTTTTGTCATTTGTATAGAAATTTCATAACATAGAGCTGTGAGTGCGAAGGAATATTTTTACAAGCGATAAATCTCTTGGGCTCGAGCTCAGGCATACATTATATATTACATGTTTAGCGGGTCCATCACACACATACATAGAAAGTAATAAAGTGGTATCGCTATTACAACACATAAGTACCAACAGTTCATTTATTCATTATACTACTTATTCTTCCTGAAACCCCCTCATGGTTCCTCAGCAGGTTCAGTAGCATCGGCATAGTAGAAGTTGTCATAAGTTCCTAGAGTCATAAACGAGTGGGGGTGAGAACGGCAAGTTCTCAGTGGTTAACATTCTAGCGTGGTTTTGCATTTTCCTCGGATATTCTCCAGGCCGCTCAGGGAACCTCTAAGTGTCATGCATACTTTTGAAAGCTTTTTAATACTCTCGTCGTTTAAATAATATCCTTCTTTACAGCTTTCAGATCCTCAAGGGATCCAATTGCAGTATAGTCGGGTATAGTCGTATCCATAGGGAGTTGTATAAATACCATTCTTGAGTTTGTTAATTAAACAATAAGGTGAAGGATTGGTAAATTGTTTGATAGTTAAATAAACTAAATAAAGAAAATAAAAGATAAATAGGCAACAATCAGAGGTAGATCCGAAAGCTTGTTGGGAATTGAATCCTATTATAGTTTCATGCATCCATAACTTAATACAGCAGAATTATCATTTCTTTGATTGCTCGCCACCAGTTCTTAACATGTTCATCGCTTTCGCGCATGAAAAGATCGTCAGGTTTCTTTTGTTATGCTATTACTTTCGTGCACAAACTTAACAAAGTACACCAGCATTATTCCAGATGTTAAGACGACTAATCCTTCATTCCAGTTACGGCAACTAAGAATTAGATGAATTGATTTAGTTCTAACTTATGATGCCACTTTCGCACGCAATCATGCAGTTTAAAATCATGCTTTAGGTAGCTAAGCTAAAGCAAACATTAAGCGTAAAATCATTCAAGCAAATCATAGAAACTGATAAGTTCATAATGCAAAAGTTACATGCATACAATCATACACAATATTCATCAAGATCCCAACAAAAAGGGGATTAGAAATCCATCTTACAAGAGTTAATCTCAGAGGCAAGGTGATGGACGCTTACCATGACGCGTTCTCACGCTGTCATGACAACAACCGCCGTGCTTCCTTGATCACTCCTCGCTCCTTCACTGGCCTCCTCTTTGTTGCTAAACTAACCTAAGATTTGAAGTACAAGTGAAATGAAAGAAGAGTGAATTTTGGTGGGGGAAGGGGATGTCTTGAATGAATGCCTCGGCCTTCCTATTTATAGGCAAAATTCTGGGGTCACCGCTGAGCAGTAATGTACCTCCGCTGAGCGGTGCAATGATGACACCGTTGAGCGGATAGGTACTATCGCTGAGCGATTTAGTCAAATTGGCTCCTATTGGTTGCTTTCCTGACAGATTCCTGGTGGCGACAACTGGCGGCGGCGTTGACAACTGGCGTAATAAATGCGTCGGTGGCAAGTGGGCACGACAAGCATAATCGCTCAGCGATTTAGGTGGAATCACTGAGCTAGTTAGCTCTTATCGCTGAGCGGCCAATGTCTTTATGCTGAGCGGTTTGCAGAGCAGGGCGGCGCCAGCTGTGGCGGCTGCAAGCTAGCATCATAAATGTGCCGGCTGCAAGTGGCTTAGTGGGTACTACCGCTAAGCGGCATGGGTACCTTGCTTAGCGGTTCTTTGTCGTTTCTGCGCTGAGCAGCCTGTAGCTACCGCTGAGCAGCCTCTCGTTTGATTATGTCTTTCCTTCTTTTGCCTCTTTTGCCCTTTGCTTCATTCTTTGTGGGATTGTCCTTAATTAATATTCTTGCATCCATCTTTAAGAATATATTATAAATCCTACAAAAGTGGAGAATTTAGTCAATAATTCTTTAAAACATAAGCAGATAAGTTTCATTTTACTGGTTGAATTTTGTGCAAATTCGACACTTATCACTCCCCCTGACTTAAGACCTTGTTTGTCCTCAAACAAAAGGTAATAGAACTATTTTACAAAAGATCGGTGCTCATGAACAATCAGTTATTGCATTTTTATTGAATTGATTCAAACAGTTCAAGCTTGAGACCTGTGAGACACCATAGAGGGACTTTAACCATAATCAAATACACAGTCACTTACTTGAATGCGATAAACACATCACGCTATCCAATGTCTTTTCTACCATGGAAATTATATTTATTCGCACAATGGTCAGTGGACCAGTTCAAGGTGAGTGTGTCTCTCAGTGTCACCATTTAATTACAACAATTTAAATTTGTTACATGTCTCATAATTCAATCCAATAGTATGGTCATTCAAGGATCACTGAAGGACTTTTGAGGGTTGTAATGGGGCCAAGCTACAAGGAAAATTGGTTTTTCTGGATATGTAAAATTTTCCTAATTAAGAGAGTATTGAAAACCAACTCCTGTTGTCACCTATTCTTTTTCCTCAACATTGTAGGCTCAAAATGGGGTACCAAAGGGTATTCCTAATCAGGTAGGCTTTATTTGGCCAAGTGGGTGTAATTCTAATGAACAAAATGCCTTGATCATTTCCTATTCTTTTCATACAATTATCAAAATTAGAGACTCAAACAAATTTAATTGTGCAAAAATAATGGTGATTCTCTCTATCTCACTTAGTGTATTGGCTACACTCCCTCACAGAGGTTAGGTTTAAGCTCCTTGATATCAAAACATTTTCAAGATTATGTTTATGCAAACAAATAGACAAATGCATCTTGACATGTTCATGGTATCTATGCATGTATTCACAGAGGTCTATATTGGATTCGGAAACAATTCAATTCATATGTTGTATTTGTTCATGCATCAATCTCAAGTAAAGTAACTAGTACTCAGTATTGTTTTCAGACAAACAAGTCTTTGCACATATTAAGCTTAACTAACTAAAAACTTAATTAAGGTGTTAGAAAATTAAAATGCTCCTTATTTATGGTGAATGATTCTCCCTGATGTAGTATTCTTGCAGTTTGGGCTACTTCTGCTTCAATTAGTTTGAGGAGATAGAGGCTCATCTTCTTTGAAGAATCATGCTCTTCTTCCTCTCCGTCTATCCTAACAATGACTCTCTCATTATACAATTCTTTGGAAGGCCTTTCTTGTTGCTTTGAGGCCTGCAAAACAATTAGAAAACTCCTCTCCCAAGGATTAACATAGCAAGCTTTAGAGAAATTATATGATCAAATTCAAAAGATAATGTTTTTATTTTGAATCCTTTGTAGATAGAATTTTCTGCATCTGCGGTCAGAATTTCCCGCTTGTGTTGTCAGAAGTTCCCACTATTGTGGTCAGAAATTCCCACAATGTTTTTTAGATTCAAAATGAAACATGTTTCTTTTTAATTTTTCGGTTTTGATCATAATAAGGTGCTTGAACAGATTCTATTTTCCAAAATTTTCCATTTTCTAAACCGGCTAAGAATCTTGCTTTTAAATCATGTTGCACCTTTTTCAGATAGTTGTTTGAAGGTTTGAAATCAATCATTAGGTTAAAAAAATCTAAGTGCTCCAAGTTAGTGTTCATTGAAAAAGATTAGCACTTTAGAAGTTAAACCCAATCACATGATTTAAGTAAACCTTTAATTTATTTAGAAAACAGAATGCTCAATTCGATTCAGGCCGCTGAGCGGTGAAATGATGTCGCTGAGCTAGTGTACCGCTGAGCGAGACATTAATACTGCTGAGCGGTCCCTGAATCTGACTTGTTTTCTTTTTGAATCTTAGCATTCTTTTCACCATTTTCATGAAAATTTTATTCTAACACCTTAAAACTAATAAACTACTAAGAATAATAAACTCACAAACACTGGGTTGCCTCCTAGGAAGCGCTTGTTTTATGTCGTTAGCTCGACGCCTGTTTCTTTTTAGTTCCCTTCTTCATCATCAACCTTCTTACTGCGACAAGAGTCTCTTGGATTGAGTTCCGTGGTGGCCGTGAATCTTCCTTTTGTCAGATCCGCCATATCAGTTGCCAGTTGTCCTAATTGTATCTCCAAACTTCTAATGGTGGTTTCATTGTTCTTCTGGTTTAGCATTGTTTGTTGCATGAACTGGTTCAATGTTTCCTCCAATTTGGAATGATGGTCCTTCGGTTGTTGGTACAAGGACTGTTGATTTTGAAATGGGCGGGGATGTTGGTAGGGCTGTTGAGGAACCTTGTTGTATGACGGTCTAGCCTCTTGTCTCCATGGCTGGAAATTTTGTTGATTTGGCCCTCTTTGATATTTAGTTTGGTAGGGCAGCCTTTGCTGGTTGTCTAAATAATGGACTTCTTCTTCCCTGAAATTACAATTGCTAGACGGGTAATCACCAATACAAATATCATAGTAATATACCTGCTGCCATTTTGAATCGCGAGCTTCTCTGATCTGCTTTGGCAGCTCGTTCAAGGTCTTTTTCACCTCGTCTATTTGCTGTTGAAGCTGTTTGTTTTGAGCTAGAATAGCATTGTTGGCTCCCAGCTCCAGCATACCTCCTTTCTTAGGAGGTCCTCTGTGGTATTGGCCTTGTTGGTCAGTCAAGGCCATGGAATCAATGATGGAAATTGCTTCCTCAGGTGTTTTGGACGTAATTTGTCCACCAGCTACTGCATCGAGCATGAGTTTATGCTGCTGTTGTAGTCCATTGCGGAAGATGTGTATTTGCGTTCTTGCATCAAATTCATGATTTGGACATCTCCGGAGCATAGACTTGTATCTCTCCCAAGCTTTGCATAAGCTTTCCCCTGGTGCCTGCACAAAGGTGGAAATGGTAGTTTTCAAATCCATATACTTAGATTGAGAGAAATACCTTGCACAAAACTTCTCTTCCAATTGATCCCAATATGACAAGATATGTTGTGGTTGGTCGAGAAACCACTCCTTTGCTTTTCCGATTAGAGTCAGGGGAAACATCCTTAGGAATATAGCTTCTTCATCAGTTTCGGACATTACCGCGGTTCCACAGAGTTTGTGAAATTTTGTCAGATGAGTGTAGGGATCCTTATTATCCAGACCTGCAAATGGGTTAGCATACATTAATTGAACAAGGCCAGGTTGCATTTGAGGTAACCTGTGGGTTCCAGTAATTCTGCTCATCTTAATAATGTTTCTAGGGGTGAAGTTGACAAATCCCCTGTTGTCTCCAGCTCCTGTGTTGTCAGCCATAGTTTCTTGTTGGTTGTTTTCTGAAGGGACTGAAGATGAAGAAGTTGCTTCTTGTTCTTGTCTTTGTCTGGCTAGCTGTTTCTTTTTCTTTGTTTTACTGTTGATCTTCCGCGTAGTAGCTTCAATTTCGGGCTCAAATAACAATTGATCTTTAGAAGCTTTACCTCGCAATAGCTAAGAAAACGTGCACTAGCCAATAAGATTAGAACAAGAGAGTTTATAGATAAAATAACAAAGTAAGAACTATACAGTAATTTACAACTATTCACAATTGCTTAATTAAACAAAACTCAGGCTATGTATTTATAATGCAACTCCCCGGCAACGGCGCCAATTTTGTTGAAAGCTTTTTAACACTCTTATCGTTTAAATAATATATCCTTCTTTACAGCTTTCAGATCCTCAAGGGATCCAATTGTAGTATAGTCGGGTATTTGTCGTATCCACAGGGAGTTGTATAAATACCATTCTTGAGTTTGTTAATTAAACAATAAGGTGAAGGATTGGTAAATTGTTTGACAGTTAAATAAACTAAATAAAGAACATAAAAGATGAATAGGCAACAAATCAGAGGTAGATCTGAAAGCTTGTTGGGAATTGAATCCTATTATAGTTTCATGCATCCATAACTTAATACAACAGAATTATCATTTCTTTGATTCCTTGCCACCAGTTCTTAACTTGTTCATCGCTTTCGTGCATGAAAAGATCATCGGGTTTCTTTTGTTATGCTGTCACTTTCGCGCACAAACTTAACAAAGTACACCAGCGTTATTCCAGATGTTAAAATAACTAATCCTTCATTCCAGTTATGGCAACTAAGAATTAGATGAATTGATTTAGTTCCAACTATGATGCCACTTTCGCACGCAATTATACAGTTTAAAATCATGCTTTAGGTAGCTAAGCTAAAACAAGCATTAAACGTAAAATCATTCAAACAAATCATAGAAACTGATAAGTTCATAATGCAGAAGTTACATGGATACAATCATACTACAATATTCATCAAGATCCCAACAAAAAGAGGATTAGAAATCCATCTTACAAGAGTTAATCTGAGGTAAGGTGATGGGCGCTTACCATGACACGTTCTCACGCTGCCATGACAACGACCATCGTGCTTCCTTGATCACTCCTAGCTCCTTCACTGGCCTTCTCTTTGGTGCTAAACTAACCTAAGATTTGAAGTACAAATGAAATGAAAGAAGAGTGAATTCTGGTGGGGGAAGGGGATGTCTTGAATGAATGCCTCGGCCTTCTTATTTATAGGCAAAATTCTGGGGTCACCGCTGAGCAGTAATGTACCTCCGCTGAGCGGTGCAATGATGGCACCGCTGAGTGGATAGGTACTATCGCTGAGCGATTTAGTCAAAATGGCTCCTATTGGTTACTTTCCTGACAGATTCCTGGCGGCAACAACTGGCGACGGCGGCGACAGCTAGCATAATAAATGTAACACCCTAGCTAACTGTTTATGCGTACGTCGCAAACAATGCTCACTAGGTTGTTATTTGCTTTGGTAGGGATTACTTAGTCCCATGTATATATGTCAGAAAATATTGTTACTCAAAATATGGACCAATTTGCAACTTTCTTTATACGTTACGTAGCGTAAATTAGGAGCCTTTATAGCGTCGGAATATATATGGCGAGTGGAAATATGACATCTTTAACTGTAAATAAAGGCATAACTAATATAGGCAAAGATAACAAACAACGGTCCATCATACATTCATCGGTAATGTATAAATAGTATTATAAGTATTAAGCACAAATATCACATAGAAGTACAAGTACACATGTATCCTCTACTAGCTAATCGGCTGATCTTCAGTTATCCTTCCTTGGGAGGGTTCTTTCTCTTGCAGCTCCTCTCTTTGTTCCTCGTACTACTCGCACCGCTTGGCTGTCTCCTTCGTCCTTGTCATACTCGCCTAGAACCATAAAGGAGTGGGGGATGAGAACACTGTGTTCTCAGTGGATAACCTCTGGTCTTGCTACTTATTTTAAACTCAATTATGATTCCGCCGCTCAGGGGTCTCTAGGTGTCACAGTTATACTATATACCTACCATTTATTAAATTCCATGCTAAGCCTGAGCAGCTTTATCTAATTTACTAGGTGAATGGGAGACCTATTCTTTATTAACTAAGTCATCTGTTCTCTACCTTACTTCCTAATTCACATATAATCACATAATTCACATAATCACATAATCACATAATAAGCTTCCGTGTGCGCCCACTTATAACCGTGCCCATTTTAATTATAAGCTTCTTCATACATCCACTTATGTACAGTTATATCACTTAGAGCACATACTTCAAGCTCAACCCCCCCATAATGGTGGCCTACCACGACAGGCTTCCTTGTTGTCTCAGTATCGTGAGGACTAGGCCGCGCTAAACCTTAGTAGCTCACGATAGGAGAATCCATCCTTATGCTAGGGATGGCGAGGGGACCCTACCCCGTCCTTATGCTAGGGACGAAGCATGCCCAGGGTTCAGCTTGCCTTTCCTGCCGGCTAGTGGCACAGCTAGGAAAAGATTCATTTTTCCTTCCTTTCCTTTTTCCTTTTGGGACTTAGTGACGTCATGCCCGATACCTTTCCCTTTCCTTTCCCTTTTTTCTTTCCTTTTGTAAAACCATTTCCATGACACATAATCACATAAACATTCATCAATACAGTTCATCAATGCCGTTCATTCCAGTCACAGTTCATATGCCTTAAACATAAATCCTTAGTTCATAACATTTATCATACTTTAGAAAGCCTTGAACATAAATCCTTATTTCCTAACAGTCCATTCATGAAGCACATAGCACATCTGACATATATAGCACACATTCACATAGTCATGTCACACATCACACATAGAACCTACGCAACTCAACATTTCATGTTCAAACATATCCTTAACATAAATCATCAATTTCCAACCATAATAAGAAACTTACTTTCCTCATCAATTTCAACATATATAAAGAACATAAATTCATGCTCCAACCTTTCTTGAACATAAACAAACATCAAACTAGTAACTAGTAAGACAGGCGTCTGGTTTCTGTCAGAAAATAGCGATCAGAAATCGAAGAGTTCCAAGACCTTACCCCCAAGGTTTTTGATAGTCCTAAGATCATTTTTCATGCTTAAAAAGTCAGTTTTCAGTCTCAGTTCCACGAAATTGCAGTTTTTTCCCTTTTTTCCAAAATTACCATTTCGCCCCCGTAAATGCCCTGTTTTCTTTAGAATTTTTGTTCTCGAAAACCCGATGGACTCAAGACTTGCCCTTAAGGTTTTTGATAGTTATAAACCCATATTTTCTGAAAACAAACCCAGTTTTTCAGTCCCAAGATGTGAAATTCCCGTTTTGCCCTTTTATGATCAAAATGCTACTTTTGCCCATAAAACCGATTTCCTTCAAAATTTTAGTTAACCACACTCCAATGGACTCAAGTCTTGACCCCAAGGTTTTTGATATCTCTGAACCCATTTTTCATAAAAAGAAACCCAGATTTTTACTCTAAATACCCGAATTTACAGAAATGACAATTTTGCCCTTTTATGCCAAAAACCCCATTTTTGCTCTATGTCAGCTTTCCTCAAAACTCTTCCATGTACAACACTAAAAACATTTTTCCACATACTCCAGCATTTATAAATCACATATTATCATCCTCAAATCACAAAATGGCACATTTTTACCCACCTCCTACATTATCTCAACATATATCACATAAATGCACATTTTATCACATATTCACACATACACATATTTAGATCATCAAGGGGGTGATTTATGCATAGTTACCCATGTAGCATCCCGATTTTTTTTTAGAGAAATATTTGAAAAATATAAATGATTAATTAATTTTTAATCATGATTAGAGAATTGAGGCGGAAAATTTTAGTTAAAATATCCCTAGGAATTTAGACGTGTCGCAGCAGAAAATTCGGCAGACAACTGAACAACCATTGGTTGCCGATGAAAATTGGCGCGCAAAACGGTGTACGTGAAAATAATCTCCCGGAGAAAAACCCACAAACACCTTCAAACATTAATACCCTTAGGTAGGTCGGAATTAGAGGATCGCGACGGTTCAAATGGAATATTTTTCGGACAACCGTGCGTGATGCACCGAGACTGCGAGCGATAAAACATGAGCGAACCGGGACCGGGAGAGATTAAAATCTCAGCAGCTGCAAGGTGAGGGCTGCACGTTTTTTTTAGAGAAAAGTGAGTCAAAAATATCTCCCTAAATCAAGCTTACACACATCTCATCACCATACTTTCATTAATTACCACCCATACCTTCTACTATTCACTTAATTTATTAAATCACAAAATTCAACAAAATTGCCCACCATTCAGCCCTCTTGGCCGAACCCCCATCAGCCTCTCCACTCTCATTTTCATTCTTCCAAAAACACTCCAAAACTTCTTCAAGAAAGCTTGGAGAAAAGCCACCAAAGAACCACCATCTTCTTGACCAAAAATCAAGCATTCTTCCACCATTTCCCCTAGCCAAAACCGAATTCCATAGCCAAGTTTCCTCACATTTTCACTTATTCTACTTCACTCACCATCAAGGAAAGCAAACATCATCATCCTTCATATTTTCTCAAAATATTCAACTTGAGAAAGGAGGGGATATCAAGCTTTGGAGCAACAAAGCTTCTTGGACTTCAACCCAAGCTCACTACACCACATCAAACCAACACTCAACAAGTGGGTAACTTAGGCTTTTACTCACTCCCTAATGCTCTTGAGCTTGTGGATGATTATGTGTGTTATGTGTGTTTATGTTTATGTGTTTTATGCCTTGAAATGAACTTGCATGTGTTGCTAATGATTTGATTAGGATAAATATATTTTTGTTTGTTAAGATTTGTGGGTAAACTCACTAAAACCCTTCCTTGATGGTTCTATGCCTTTTTGCATGTTTATGTGATTTATGAGAAAATGCACATAATATGTGTTTTAGGCTTAAAAATGAATTTACTTGCATTATTAATGATTTGTTTTAGATGAATGTGATTTGAAGATGATAATAAGTGATTTATAAAGGCTGGAATATGTGGAAAATGTTTTAGGGTTGTACATGGAAGAGTTTTGAGGAAAGGTGACATAGAGCAAAAATTGGATTTTTGGCATAAAAAGGGCAAAATGGTCATTTCGGGAATTTCGGGTATTTAGACTAAAAATCTGGGTTTCTTTTTATGAAAAATGGGTTTAGAGATATCAAAAACCTTGGGGTCAAGACTTGAGTCCATTGGATTATGGTTAACTAAAATTTTGAAGGAAATCGGTTTTTATGGGCAAAGATGGCATTTTGATCAAAAAGGGCAAATCTGTAATTTCGGGTATAAGGGTTGAAAATCTGGGTTTATTATCATGAAAAATGGGTTCAGAGGTATTAAAAACCTTAGGGTCAAGTCTTGAGTCCATTGGGTTATGGAGAAATAAAATTCCAAAGAAAAATCGGTTTTTGTGGACAAAAATAGCATTTTGATCAAAAAGGGCAAAACTGTAATTTCGGGTAAGGAAATTAAAAATCTGGGTTTGTTTAACTATGAAAAACATTAGGGTCAAGCTTTGAGTCCATCGGTCAACGGTTGATTAAAAATTCTAACAAAAAACAGTTTTTTTTGGGTACACTTGGCTTGGTCACCCCTTGGTGGCTTATGTTTGCTTGTATGTGTTTATGTGCTTGTATGCTCTATGAACATGTTATGTTAGAAATGTTATGTTATGCTCTATGAACATGTTATGTTTCTAAGCATGTGTGTGTATGTATGTTAGAAGTTTGGTTAGGACTTAGGAGTGATTCTGAAGGGTCCTGTGACCTGGACTAGATAGGATTTTGATAGTTAGAATATGTGAAGTATGTGCATTCCATGCATTTTATGATAAGAAAAGTTCAAGAATTTGATGTAAGTAGGAGATAAGTAAAGATTACGAAGTGAACAATAGGAAACAAGTCATGACATGCTGCAAGTACTGAAAAGAAGTGAAATTCTGAAATGCTGCTGAAAACTCTGAGGCCGTGATCACGAGAGCCAAATAACAAGCCCATTTCAGTAGGTCCGAGGGACATACTGAAGATGGAAGCCCGCCACAGGTGGTGTCGATATGGCATCCCTGCAAGGTGTGCGGTTATCACGCCTAGCACGGTCGAATGAGGGCAGTGCTAGGTGGGGGTACAATATCCGCCTACTGCCGAGGGGTCACAGAGGACACGCGGCAGGTGGAAGCCCACCGCAGGAAGGTCAAAAGAGGGCCTACACTGCGGGTGTGCGGTTATTCCGTTATAGCAGGGTCAAAAGAGGGCAATGCTATGGTGGGAATAACAAGTATTCCAAAAGCATGTTCATTCTACTGTGCATTATTATATGTAAATGTTATTCTGTAATTTACCGTCAAGAGAACGCTCGAGACGGCTATGTATGTAAACGTGATGTTAATAAGCACGAGAACGTAGTAAACAAGAGTAGTTCCCCTATCACCTAGTAATGTAGATAAAGCCGTTCAGAACTTAGGCCAGATAATAATCAGTAGGGTGTTAGTATATTTCACACTTAGAAATCTCTGAGCGGCCTGAAGTCTGACCTAATATGACATGGGATCCACAGGAGCCAAAGTTATTTCCACTGGGAACCTACCGTTCTCACCCCCACTACCTTATGACTTCAGGGACATATGATGACTCATACTACGAGGACGCTGATGAGCAGACCGAGGGGCCATGAGCGGTCGTGTCAGGATGGTTACCCAGAGATAGCTGGATACTGGGATTTTGATCAAGGGTCTGCTGTGTAGTGTTCCAGTAGCCCTTGTATTCTGATATTTTGTATTTTGGATTATGTAGATGCAATTGGTACTTACTTAATGTAATTATAATTACATGATCTTTTGATGGACTGAATGTATGTATATGTTATGCCTTATCCTCATATTGTTATCCGCTAAGCCCAAAGGCTTTACCGCTTGTTATACTTGTTCTTTCTGACGCATGGCTCTATTTTTTTAATTAATCTATGCAAATGAAAAGTTTAAAATCGGTCCTCATTTTCTTAATCAACTATTTGCGAAATTAACTATGGACTAAGGTATTCCCACCAGGTAGTGAACAACCTAGTGAGCTTTGCATACGACTTAAGCGTATGTGG
This sequence comes from Nissolia schottii, assembly GCA_003254905.1. NCBI lineage: Eukaryota > Viridiplantae > Streptophyta > Magnoliopsida > Fabales > Fabaceae > Nissolia > Nissolia schottii. The sequence goes on from QANU01007556.1 coordinate 58,020, forward strand.
TTAGCTAGGGTGTTTCATTTGGTATCAGAGCGGTTTGTCCAACGGAGCCTGAGGACTGAGCTGCACTATGCTTTCGAGCATGATTACGGTGTATGTTCCAGCTAAGTGGTATGTGCTGAGTTCTTGTGTGCTTGCCTTTCTTGAGACTGATCAACTCGGAATTGTGCAGGGACTACATATTAGGCATGCCGCCCTGCAGGGATAATACACAGCGCACTCTAGAACCTGTAGATCTTGCAGAGGTTCTTAGGCAGGTGGCTGCGGCTACCCAGGCCCAAGCCCAGGCTACCGCACAAATGGCAGCCTCTAATCTCAACGCAACGCACTGTAGACGGCTCAGGAGATCAAGGCCCTGAAGTATAGAGATTTCAACCGGGCTAACCCACCAGTGTTTGAAGGGTTGATGGACCCTGACCTAGTCCACAGCTGGATCCGCAAGCTGGAGCAGATCTTTGAGGATATTCCGTGCACCGATCCTCAGAAGATCAAGTTGGCTTCGAGGAAGTTAGAAGGAGCAGCAGGGGAATGGTGGGATATGACCAGGCCCCAGTTCGAGCAGGGAGAGTATCAGGCTACTTGGGATCAGTTCAAGTTGGCCTTTATGGACAAGTATTTTCCACAGGAGCTGCAAGACAAAAAGGAGGCTGAGTTCTTGGAGCTGAAGCAGGGAAATATGGCGGTCGCAGAGTACACTGCTACCTTTGAGAAGCTCTGCTAGTATTCTTAGATATACCGGATCCACCCTAATGAGGGTTGGAAATGTGGGAAGTATCAGCACGGATTAAAGCTCGAGTTGAGGGTTTTTCTGAACGTCTCTGGCATACGAGACTATGCTACTCTTGTCAACACTTGTTTGGCCCAGGAAGAAGCCAACAGCGATTTGGCCCAAGTGCGCAGCGAGAGGTTTAAGAGAAGGTTTGATGAAGCAGGCGGTTCCCAAACAGAGCAGAGGAAGAGGGGACCCTTTCAGACACCGGTTGCAAGAAGAGGCGGAGGTCAGTATCTGCCGGGGCCACCGCAAGGAATGGGGAGAGCCCAGAATCAGCCCCGACCAGGACCATTGCAGGCAAGACCCCCAGTAGTGAGACCTCCACCATCAGGTACTCCGGGTCGTAGCACACCGGACACTCAGCCAAGAGTTGATTCCCGCCCACTCTGTCCAAAATGTGGCAGAGGGCATTTTGGAGAGTGCCTAGCAGGCCAAGGGGTTTGCTTCAGGTGCGGAAAGGCAGGTCATTTTGTGAAGGACTGCCCAGTAGCTCCACCGTCCACCCAACGTCAGGGGCGAGTGTTCGCCATGGCAGCAGAGGAAGCTCAAGACGGAGACGGTCTTATTTTGGGTAAGTGTATACTTAACGGGAAATCTTTGATTGTATTGTATGATTCCGGAGCGTCACACTCCTTTATATCCTACGATAGCGTGAAGGAGCTGAATTTATCTCCTACGACACTGTCGTATACACTTACTGTATCCACACCCACGGCACCGCCGGTTAAGACTTGTCAAGTATGTCTACGGTGTTCTTTTCAACTACAGGAAAGAAAGTTCGTGGCTGACTTAATCTGTCTCCCCTAGTAGGACTAGATGTCATACTAGGGATGGATTGGCTGAATGCCAACAAGGTTGTGTTAGATTGTGCAAGGAAGTTGGTCATTTTTCCCCCTACCGCTGAAAGCCCAGCAACCGCAGAGGAAGAGTTGCCGACTCTCTACTGTTGTCAGCTAAGAGATCAAGGGTATGTTTTCTTTGCGTCGTCAGAAGTGGAAGTTGCCAGACTGGAAGTAGGGGATATTCCTGTGGTTCGGGACTATCCAGATGTCTTCCCTGATGACATTCCAGAGTTTCTGCCGGAACGGGAGGTAGAGTTTTCGATTGATCTGGTGCCAGGCGCTGGGCCTATCTCCATTGCGCCATATCGCATGTCTCCGCTAGAACTGCAGGAGTTGAAAAAGCCGTTGGACGAGTTATTGGGGAAGCAATTCATTCGACCCAGTGCTTCACCGTGGGGAGCACCAGTGCTATTTGTGAAGAAGAAGGACGGCACCATGAGGATGTGTGTCGATTACAGGCAGCTGAACAAGGTGACAATCAAGAACAAGTACCCGCTGCCCAGAATCGATGATCTTCTGGATCAGTTGAAGGATACACAGGTCTTCTCAAGGATTGACTTACGATCGGGCTACCACCAGATTAGAGTACGGGAAGAGGATATAGCTAAGACGGCATTCCGATCCCGTTACGGTCATTACGAGTTCACGGTGATGTCCTTCGGATTGACGAATGCTCCTGCCATCTTTATGGATTACATGCATAGGATCTTCCGCGAGTATTTGGATGACTGCGTCATTGTCTTCATCGACGACATTCTAGTGTACTCGAAGAGTGAAAAGGAGCACACTAGACATTTACAGATTGTCTTGGAGATTCTAAGGGGTAAAAAATTGTACGCCAAGCTCTCTAAGTACGAGTTTTGGGCCAGGAGGGTGCAGTTTCTCGGTCATGTGATTTCAGACCAGGGAGTTGCAGTAGATCCTAGTAAGGTTGAATCAGTCCGAACATGGGAGAGGCCTACTTCAGTCACAGAGTTACGGAGCTTTTTGGGATTTGCTGGATATTACCAGAGGTTTATCCAAGGATTCTCATAGATAGTTTATCCAAGGAGTAAAGATGGTTTGGTCAGCAGAATGTGAGAGAAGTTTCTGCGAGCTGAAGGAGAGGTTGACCACCGCTCCGGTGCTAGTGTTACCTGATCCCCAGGAACCTTTTGAGGTATATTGTGATGCGTCAGGTGCTGGACTTGGATGTGTACTGATGCAACGACGCCAGGTGATAGCCTATGCCTCTAGACAGCTGAAGCAGCATGAGGTAAACTACCCTACGCATGATCTAGAGTTAGCGGCGGTAGTTTTTACCTTGAAGATTTGGAGGCATTATCTATATGGAGTTCGGTTTGAGGTATATTCGGATCACAAAAGTCTGAAGTACCTGTTCGACCAGAAGGAATTGAATATGCGTCAGAGAAGGTGGACCGAATTTCTTAAGGATTATGATTTCAGTCTTAATTATCACCCTGGAAAGGCTAATGTCGTGGCGGATGCGTTGAGCCGGAGATCAGTGCAGATGGCTCAGATGATGGTGCAGGAAGCGAAGTTGCTAGAGGAATTCCGTGACCTCAACTTGACT
>QANU01007556.1:75224-88338 GCA_003254905.1 Nissolia schottii
ATGTTCCCAAAGCTTTATGTCACCTTTCTCCAAAATGAGGACCTTGCACAATGAAGAGGATGATGATGTTGTTCCTCTTGGTTGTGAGTGTAAGAAAATGAAACTAAGATGAGGAGACTTTGGGGGTGTGGTTCGGTTGTGGAAGGTGGAAGGAGGTGGAAGAAGTGCTTGATCTCTTGGTGGTTTGGTGGTGTGCTTTGAAGCTTAGTTTGGTGTGTGTTTTTGGGAGAATGTAGAAGATGAAATTCTTGAGATTTTGGGGGAAGAGGAGCTCGTTTTTTGGAGGCTGATTTGTGAGGAAATTAATTGATTTTTTTGAAATAAAGAAAAGGTGGTGAATAGTGTAAGGCATGGGCTTAGGTATGGGTGGGTATGGGCATGTGTAAGGAAGGTATGGTGATGGAAATTTAGAAGCTTGATTTAGGGGATATTTTTGACCCAAAATCCCTTCAAAAACAGTGCAGCCCTTCAGCTTGCTGCTGGTGAGATTTTACTTTCTCCCGGTTCCAGTTCGCTCGTGTTTTATCGCTCGCAGTCTCGGTGCGTCACGCACGGTCGTTCGAAAAATATTCCGTTTGTACCATCGCGATCCTCTAATTCCCACCTACCTAAGGGTATTAATATTAAAGGTGTTTGTGAAATTTTCCTCCAGGAGATTATTTTCACGGACACCGTTTTGCGTGCCAAAGGTTCATCGGCGAACAACGGCTGTTCGGTTGTCTGTCAAATTTTCTACCGCGACACGTCCAAATTCCTAGGGATATTTTAGCTAAAATTTTCCATCTTAATTCACTAATCATGCTTAGAAAATTAATTAATTATTTATATTTTACGAATATTTCTCCAACGGAAAATCAGGATGTTACAATAAATGCGCTGGTGGCAAGTGGGCATGGTAAGCATAATCGCTCAGCGATTTAGGTGGAATCGCTGAGCGAGTTAGCTCTTATCACTGAGCGGACAGTGCCTTTACGCTGAGCGGTTTGCAGAGCAGGGCGGCTGCAGGCTTTTTACAGGGCGGCACCAGCTGTGGCGGCTGCAAGCTGGCATCATAAATGCGCCGGCTGCAAGTGGCTTAGTGGGTACGACCGCTGAGCGGCATGGGTACCTCACTCAGCGGTTCTTTGTCGTTTCTGCGCTGAGCGACTTGTAGCTACGGCTGAGCGGCCTCTTGTTTGATTATGTCTTTTTCCTTCTTTTGCCTCTTTTGCCCTTTGCTTCATTCTTTGTGGGATTGTCCTTAATTAATATGCTTGCATCCATCTTTAAGAATATATTATAAATCCTACAAAAGTGGGGAATTTAGTCATATAATTCTTTAAAACATAAGCAGATAAATGTCATTTTACTGGTTGAATTTTGTGCAAATTCGACACTTATCAATACTATCCCCTACTGGTTATTATCTTTAACCTACATCCTGACTAGTTTTGTCTAAGTTACTAGGTGATTGGAAATTATAATCTGAACATTACCTAGGCTTCGTGTTGTATTCCTTTACTGGCCTGAGTGTGGCAATATAACATCGCCTGCTCGTATTATCACTGACTGATATACCAGTCGTCTCGGGCGTTCCCTTGATGATACATAATGCATAACCGTATATATACACATACATACATGCCTACATACATCCACTTATGCATTCATACATGTACTTATATAGTGCATGAGGGAGAATCTGGGAATCTCTTACGTGCCTTGTGGCTGCGTCCTTCTTAGTCCTTTGCACCTTTGTAATCGTGGCCTGGGTTGCAACCTCTTTCTTGTCCCTATCGTGTCAACCCGACGGTGCTCTTGACCAGTGTGGTAGCTAACCACGTAAAACTCATAGGAGGAAGACATCGAACGTGATAGGTACAACCACCCCCTGACAGGAATGGCGAGGGATCAGACCTTGGACTGATCAGATGTGGACGCGTGGGTCGGCCCTTGGACTCGACCACATTCTATCTTACTGCTTACTTCAATTGGGCTCCCCTTCTTTTCTTTCTTTCTTCGGGCCTTAGCCTATTACTATCGTAATTAGGTCTCTCTACCTGCGTTGCTTATAACCAATCCAGCTTGCCGAATTGGTGAGGGGCGTGTCTGTAAGACGTGCCAAGAGAATAGGGGAACTTCCTAGTTATATAACTATACTCCTTAACTAAGGTCTTCTGTAACACCCTAGCTAACTGTTTACCCGTACGTCGTAAACAATGCTCACTAGGTTGTTTTCTGCTTTGGTTAGTGTTACTTTTACCCTCTACTTTAGCTTTGAAAATATTTCTTACTTAGAAAATATGGACCATTTTGAAACTTTTCTTTCCATACATATGTTAGAAAATATGAGCCGTGCGCGGCAGATAGAATTTATAACGCAAGCGTTAAAACTTGATACTATTCTAGTAACTGCTCCAATATAACAACGACAAACAATAAGCAGGCAAGTGGTCCATAGCATATAATCATAAACATTTACATAGATAATATCTTAGTTAATACATAGACATAAGTTTTCATAGCAGTATAATACATGGATTGTATCCTCCTTAGTCTAGTTCTTGCTATCCTATTCCTTGATTCCTCGTCTTCCAGGCCGCCGCTGCGTACATCATGCTGAAGTCCTGTCTTGCTTACCTAGAATCATAAAGGGGCGGGTATGAGAACTCTGCGTTCTTAATGGGAAACCTCTGTCATTGTTGCTCATTTTACTCTCAATTATGATTCCGCCGCTCAGGGGTCTCTAAGTGTCACAGTTATACCACATCCCTACTATTTATTAATATTCATCTTAAGCCTGAGCGGCTACCTATGATTACTAGGTGACTGAGGGAATCTATCATTTCTTATCTAGGTCCTCTGTTCTCTATTCTAATTTCTGAATCACCTATACAGTTAAAGCACATATCATCATATTCATGTAACATATACAGTTAAATCACATATCATCATCTTCATGTATTACCTAGCATCATATACGTGTATCATATAGACATATCATATTCATGTAATATATACAGTTTAATCACACATCATCATCTTCATGTATTACCTATCATCATATACGTGTATCATATACATATCATATTCACGTCGAACATGTAGAAGGCTTGAGGAAATCCACTTGTCATAGGGCAGCGTCCTCCATATCATATTAAGTGCCATGAGGAAATCCACTTGCCATATGACAGCGTCCTCCATGTCATATTATGGGTTGAGGAAATCCACTTGTCATAGGGCAGCGTCCTCCATATCATATTAAGTGCCATGAGGAAATCCATTTTCCGTATGATAGCGTCCTCTGTATCATATTATGAGGAAATCCACTTGCCCGAGGGCAGTGTCCTCCGTATCATGTTCATGTCATGTCATATCATGTTGTCATGTACATCAAGCATGTCATATTATCCTAAGCATTTTCTTTTTTAACATAACTATCATTCTATACCTCATAAAACATCCACATATATCACTTATTCATTTTAAAACATTCATGTACATAAACACAGTTCTTCATCATCTTAAGGCAGTCATATACATAACAATTATACTCAATATTTCATGTCATCATCTTCATCATATTCATTGAAAGATCATCATCATATGCTCTAACATATAGCACCTCATTATCATAAGCATCTAACATACTTCCTATCACACAATCATCATCATATAGCATTAGTATATAATTCCCTATCATCATAAACATTTAACACGTTATACCATATAACTCATAACATCGTTCATATAATATCACTAACTTCACATAACTCATGAATACCAATCATGCACTGTCACTAACTTTACCAATCTCATAACATCAAATCCATCATATATAAGAAACATAATCTCATACTAAACCTTTCTTGAACATAATAAACCTAAATCTAGCAACTAGCAAAACAGACGTCTGGTTTTTGTCAGAAAATAGCGATCATAAAGAGAGGTCCAAGACCTTACCCCAAGGTTCTTGATAGTCCTAAGATCATTTTTCATACTTAAAAATTCAGATTTCAATCCTAACTTCACGAAATTGCTATTTTGCCCTTTTCCCCAAAACTGTTGTTTCACCCCCGTAAACGCCCTGTTTTCTTTGGAATTTTAATTCTCAAAAACCCAATGGACTCAAGACTTGCCCTTAAGGTTTTTGATAGTTCTAAACCCATATTTTCTGAAAAAAAAACCCAGTTTTCTCAGTCGCGAGATGTGAAATTCCCGTTTTGCCCTTTTTCATAAAAATCCCATTTTCTGCCTATTTGCTGAGAAATTCATCGGGGACTCCAAAAATTATAAAACTTGACGTCCCCACTCAAAATTTCGTGTATAATCGAAAAATAACATTAGTTTTTAATGATAAAAATCTCAGCATACAATTCCCTTCAAAATCATGTCATATGCCTATTTCCGTCTTAGGCTTTCCTAAATTCTGACAAAATCACAGACAGTATCAGCAGATCTAGACAATCATCAATCACATATATATAGATCAAAGTCACATAAAAGGCATCCTAACATCATATATATCTAATCATGGAACCACATAGACAATGGTTAGAACGGTTTACCCACGTTTTACGGATCCGGTAGTTCCTGTAGACTCCTAGCTTGCTTTGATGCCTCCTAAGTCTTCTTGGGGCTGAACTTTTCCAAGCTTTCTCTAGGGATTTTGAAGGATTTTTTTGGGCTTAGGTTAGGGGATTTCTGAAGGACAGGGTCTAGGTTTGATGCAGGAAGTGTCTGGGTCTCTGGTTTGACCGAATAACAGTCGATTGTGTAATCGACAGAGTTTTGGCAAGGTTTTCTACTTTCTCCCCAAAATTTCTGATTTGGGGGGGTATTTATAGGCAAACCCACGAAAATCACTTTCCAATTTTGCCCTTGGGGGCAAAATTTCCAAAATGCCCTTATTTTGTCTTTTTCCTAAATGTCATTTTCATGACTCACCATGACTTTTGACTCTTGACCACACTTGGCTGCATTCTTGGCCATGTGTTTTGGTGTTTCTTGGCTGGTTTTGTGGCTGAAAATTTACGGGGCTCCGGCAGATCAATTTTGATCAGGTTTTTCTCGTTTCCGGTCCCAGTACTTCGCGTACGGCTGTTCTAAAAATATTCTGATCACGTCCTTGTGATCTCCTAATTTTTCTAAAGATTAATCTAGGTTCATTTGAGGTATTTGTCGATTCTTGTCTATAGCTGTACCTTCTACGGATACGTTGAACACACGATTGTATTCAGACGATAGAAAGAGTTTGTTCTGGTGTTTGCAGAATTTTAAGAAAACGAATAGAAATATTTCTACAGACAATTCTTAATCCCAAGGGTTCATAATTCTACTAATTTAACCAAAAATATAAATATCTCAACAATTATCTAGCAAAATTCCGCTAAGGGGAAAACGGGATGTTACATCTTCCGCACCAACTGGGGTTGGAACCTGTCTGATTTGTCTTCGTTTCCTAGGGTTCAATTATGATCTTGGTGTGTAACAGCCCACGACCCGCTAGCAAGATATTGTCCGCTTTGGGGCTTACCCCCTCACGGATTTGTTCTTCCGGTTTGGCATCAACCTCCCCGAAAAACGCGTCTTGCTAAGGGAAGGTATCCACACCCTTATAAGGCATGCTTCGTTCGCCTCCCCAACCGATGTGGGACCTTGGGAACATCCCACCCCCCTTTTGGGGCTCCTGCCGCCCCCGGCAGGCACACCGGCCCGGGCCCTGGCTCTGATACCATCTGTAACAGCCCGGCTTACCCGCTAGCAGATATTGTCCGCTTTGGGCTTACCCCCTCACGGATTTGCTCTCCCGGACCAGAGCGGCCGACCGTTATAGCCCGGAAAACGCGTCTTGCTAAGGGATGGTATCCACACCCTTATAAGGCATGCTTCGTTCGCCTCCCCAACCGATGTGGGACCTTAGGAACATCCCACCCCCCTTTTGGGGCTCCTGCCGCCCCGGCAGGCACACCGGCCTGGGCCCTGGCTCTGATACCATCTGTAACAGCCCACGACCCGCTAGCAAGATATTGTCCGCTTTGGGGCTTACCCCCTCACGGATTTGTTCTTCCGCTTTGGCATCAACCTCCCCGAAAAACGCGTCTTGCTAAGGGAAGGTATCCACACCCTTATAAGGCATGCTTCGTTCGCCTCCCCAACCGATGTGGGACCTTGGGAACATCCCACCCCCCTTTTGGGGCTCCTGCCGCCCCCGGCAGGCACACCGGCCCGGGCCCTGGCTCTGATACCATCTGTAACAGCCCATGACCCGCTAGCAAGATATTGTCCGCTTTGGGGCTTACCCCCTCACGGATTTGTTCTTCCGGTTTGGCATCAACCTCCCCGGAAAACGCGTCTTGCTAAAGGAAGGTATCCACACCCTTATAAGGCATGCTTCGTGCGCCTCCCCAACCGATGTGGGACCTTCCAAGGGTGTGGATACCTTCCTTTAGCAAGACGCGTTTTCCGGGGAGGTTGATGCCAAACCGGAAGAACAAATCCGTGAGGGGGTAAGCCCCAAAGCGGACAATATCTTGCTAGCGGGTCGTGGGCTGTTACAGATGGTATCAGAGCCAGGGCCCGGGCCGGTGTGCCTGCCGGGGGCGGCAGGAGCCCCAAAAGGGGGGTGGGATGTTCCCAAGGTCCCACATCGGTTGGGGAGGCGAACGAAGCATGCCTTATAAGGGTGTGGATACCTTCCCTTAGCAAGACGCGTTTTCCGGGCTGTAACGGTCAGCCGCTCTGGTCCGGGAGAGCAAATCCGTGAGGGGGGAAGCCCAAAGCGGACAATATCTGCTAGCGGGTAAGCCGGGCTGTTACATGGTGGACTTTAAGTGGGGACTTATAGTTATCTACGGTCGCCCTAAACCCTACAATGGACGTTTCCTCATGATGTATGCTCTCATGGTTTAGGGTACGCATAGCTGTGGCTGATGGATCTCATAACATAATTAAAACTCAAGTTTTTCAGTGAGCATTCGAATGATTAGGGTTGTGCATTCGAATGATTCTTTCAATCGATTGATCAAGGAATTCAATGGATTGAAATCTTTCTCAGGCTTTCATTTGAGTAAAATCCTCATTCATTCGATTGAAATCCAAAATTCTTTCATTCGAATCTGATCGGTGGAGTTTGCACCCTATTTTATTATTCTATAATTGAACATTATATACTAAGAATGTGTAATTTTAATGCTTAATTAATATGTTTTGCACATTATCCTCTTTTGTGAGAAATTGAGAAAAATGCAATTTTAAGCACTACTTTTATCTTAGAAATTAATGTGTAGATTTCTTTTGTTCTTTTTTAGTTTTCTATTTTAATTACAGAAAATAAATTGTCAAGATGATCATTGAGGATTTGAAAGAGATTTGATAAGATATAAATTTTGAAGAAGAGATTTGAAGAGAAGATTGAGACCAATAAATGCAAGAGTAAATTCAAATTCAAAAAGATTTGGTCAAAGATTTGTTGAGGATTTTTTAACGCTAACTTTACCACGGATTTTGCGCCAGAATTGAGATTGAATATCAATTTGACCTCAACTACAAAGTTGTAGATCTATCTCTTAGCTTTAATTGGAGATTTAAATCACCTCAATCCGATATCTGTAGCCGAAGTTATAACGATTTTACTAACTATTGTGCTGAAAGTGCGGGATTTACTCTCACTTTGTGTCAATCCTCTACAAATAGATATCCTCTCTCAACAACTTCAAAAAGAACTTCATAATCAGCCTTCACTTTTATTTTCAGCACTTTTCCCTCTGATTTTATGCACTTTAGGTTTATGTTAATAGTGCTTAGTTATTCAAGGATTATTGGAGCGCTCGCATTAACAACGCAAGCTCCCAAATATTTGCGAATTTCGTTCGTTCTCTAATTCAGGTTTTGTTATTTTAATTCTCCATTAACTTTTACTCTCTTCTTATTCTTTATTTATTATGAGTTTTTATCTCTACCCGTGGAGGAGTAGTTTCTTAAGATCTTGCATGCGGTAACTCTAGATATGGATTAATTAGAGGTTCTTGTGCTTAATGTCTATTCATGATTTGTTCTGCCCCTAATAATTAATATAGCGATCGCATGTTATTAGTTAGGATTAATTCTAGGTTGATAGATCTTGACGATTATAGGATTTATTGATTTAGGATTTGGGAACTTTTTAGGGAACTAATTAGATTTAATTAGGTTGCGCAACTGGAACATAATTGATATAGGTTTTACTTGGTGAGATCTTAGTTTTAATTCCTATATTAATAAATGCTTAGGGGATTGAGGATCGTAGTCTCTTAGGTGAATTGCGTATTAGTTAGAGATTTCAACTAATAAACAACATCCCCTCCAATGAATAATTAATTAGGAACCAATGACAATTAATCCTTGATCTAGAAACACCGAATGCAGGATATTGCCTTTTATCTTTGTTGACTTACTTTTGTTTTGCTTTCTTTCTATCTTTGTTCATGAATTCAAACCCCTCCAATTTAGTTAAACTTTTAATTGGTTTTAATTGTTTCCTTGAGAGACGACCTAGTTTAGCCCCCTTTACTACGTTTTTGGGGTTGATTTCGTTTTATGAATTATTATTTGATTGCACACTAAAATTAACGACATTTTATTGTGTGACAAATTTGGCGCCGTTGCTGGAGAAACAATTTAGCCAATTCTTTTTTTTTCTTTTTTTAATCATTTAATTTTTCTTAATTCTTTATTTTCTTGCTTTTGTTCTTTTCTTTTTAAAAAAATTTATTTTTTTCATTTTTTTTCCAGAAAAAATATTTTCCTTTTTCTTTTTTTTCATTTTCGTTTTTTTTCTATCCAAATTTTTTTTCCTTTTTTTCCTTTTTGTTTTTTTTCCTATAAAAAAATCAATTTTTGTTTTCGTTTAATTTTGTCCCTCAAATGTGCTATCATGTACTCTAACAATTTTTCTAGTTCGCAGTAGTCTAGTGTTCCTTGTTTTTCAGGTAATGGAGCGGATTTTGATAGTTTTCAACAAAGGTATCACTGGAGGATGGGGGAATTGGAGAGGTTACCTAGGGACACCATTTGGAGGGTATTGCATACCTTGCCCGTACAATGTCGCCGAGTTGTCTGAACGACATTGGGAAGACCACTTGAGCCGTTGTGGGGTGATGACTTCGCTATTCTACCCCTACTAACCTTACCCCGAGCCTTACTCTCTTCCCCCCTATCCTACCGAAACACATTAACCGTCACCACACGAACCTCAACCATACCCACATGACCCATACCCACCATATCCTTATTCGCCAGAGCCCACATATTGCCAACCCTCACTAGAACCCTCATACCAACCTCCTCATTGCCAACAACAAACTCAAAACCCTTCCCAAGAGGTGCCGGAGATGTTTCTAGAGGAGATAATGCAGGGGGCGAAGGAGGTGTGTGCTGATTTACAAGAGTTGAGAGGGGAGATAAATCAATTAAAAAAAACCATGGCTGCATCTAGTGGGCATGAGGAGGACAGTTGCCCGGATAATGAGGTCGTGTGTGAAACCCCACCATCTAACATCATTGATGATGGTGGGTCTTCAGAGGTTTTGGTAGAAGAGTCACCCCAACTCGTCATTCTTGATGATGAATCTGATATAGAGGTTGTGTTTGAGGAGCCACAACTAGAGGAAGAAGCGCATATCACTTGTGTTATGCCTGGTGTGGTAGAGGTGCTGGTTGAGCCTGTCATTCTGCCTAAATTCCCCCGTCTATTCCATTACTCCCATCATCCTCTCTCCTAGCCTATCAGTTACCACCACTCGAGCTGCACCTTGAGACATATGTCCCTCTCCTTGGACCATGTGAGTATGTTAAATTGGAAATTGATGGCCAGTTGCGGACCTTATGTGAAGGGCTTGGAGACTTTCTTCCTGCTATTAGGGGAAGGTTAGACCATGTACAGGGACAGTTCAAGAAGCCTCCTAGTGGGAACCTTCATCCACCCCCACTTGGAGTTATTAACTGCTGGATGACCAAGCCAAGGCGAAGCCTCAAAGCTTCACNAATATTACAGAAATAAAATTAATATTTGAATTTTATTCATTTTATCTTGCCTTTTCCTTATTATTATATTTTTAATTTTGCCTTAAAAAGCATTTTAAATTGGAGGAAAAAGTCGGGTTGTTACACATTGCGTGTACGGCACACCTACGGCTGCAACTCTGACGGGGCCCCGTTGCAACTACTCATCTGAGTCCTCCTCTCGCTTTGCGGGATCCACCTCGTCATCACTGGAGATATCCGTCACTGCGGTGAACTCTCGGGGCACGAACCTGCGTGGTCGCACTAGGAGGGCGCTCTTCTTGGCAGTGGTGCGTCGGCCTCGTCCTCGAACAGGAGGAGTAACTGGTTCTGGATTTGTATCTGGCTCGGGTATCGGCTCCGGCTCTGGCCTCGGTGGCGGAGGACCGTCCTCTCTGTCGATGTGGATCGGATCGCGGGTGCTACTGCCTGGACGCTCGTCGATCCACATGGGACGCATGGGCAAAGATCTTGGCCCTCGAATCCTGCGTCTCGACTGCTCTGGGGTATTGCATACCTTGCCGTACAATGTCGCCAAGTTGTCTGAACAACATTGGGAAGACCACTTGAGCCGTTGTGGGGTGATGACTTCGCTATTCTACCCCTACCAACCTTACCCCGAGCCTTACTCTCTTCCCCCCTATCCTACCGAAACACATCAACCGCCACCACACGAACCTCAACCATACCCACATGACCCATACCCACCATATCCTTATTCGCCAGAGCCCACATATTACCAACCCTCACTAGAACCGTTATACCAACCTCCTCTTTGCCAACAACAAACTCAAAACCCTTCCCAAGAGGTGCCGGAGATGTTGCTAGAGGAGATAATCCAGGGGGCGAAGGAGGTGCGTGCTGATTTACAAGAGTTGAGAGGGGAGATAAATCAATTAAAACAAACCATGGCTGCATCTAGTGGGCATGAGGAGGACAATTGCCCGGATAATGAGGTCGTGTGTGAAACCCCACCATCTAACATCATTGATGATGGTGGGTCTTCAGAGGTTTTGGTAGAAGAGTCACCCCAACTCGTCATTCTTGATGATGAATCTGATATAGAGGTTGTGTTTGAGGAGCCACAACTAGAGGAAGAAGCGCATATCACTTGTGTTATGCCTGGTGTGGTAGAGGTGCTGGTTGAGCCTGTCATTCTGCCTAAATTCCCCCGTCTATTCCATTACTCCCATCATCCTCTCTCCTAGCCTATCAGTTACCACCACTCGAGCTGCACCTTGAGACATATGTCCCTCTCCTTGGACCATGTGAGTATGTTAAATTGGAAATTGATGGCCAGTTGCGGACCTTATGTGAAGGGCTTGGAGACTTTCTTCCTGCTATTAGGGGAAGGTTAGACCATGTACAGGGACAGTTCAAGAAGCCTCCTAGTGGGAACCTTCATCCACCCCCACTTGGAGTTATTAACTGCTGGATGACCAAGCCAAGGCGAAGCCTCAAAGCTTCACCACATCGATGGAAGATCTCAATGCTTGGCTCCCAAAAGAAACATGGTTTCCAGGGCCATGACATGACTCATATGGTATGGGATCCAGGTGGAGGCTACCGCAGCAAACTTTGGTGGATGTTTCTTGAAACACCCTAGCTAGTCAGCCTATGCTTAAGTCATAGACTTCCCGGCTAGGTGGTGCTCTTCTGGTGCTGCGACCCTTTATGATTCTATCTCTGGCTTTTGAAATTAGGGTTTACAATATAGCGGGCCAATTTAAAACTTCTTTTAATCGTACTAGGAAAATAATGAGCCATACGCATCATACATCGCATAAGTATATCATGAATAGTAAAGGGAACACGAGTACATATCTCGCGCATGGCAAGTACCCGAAGAAAATACAATTACGGCCCAAAGATAACACACATAATTATACATTAATACCATAAGAATTATCTTGTCCTGCTGCGGACATACATATCTAACATCAATCTTGATACAACGATACATATATACAATACTACATGGAAACGGAAACCTATGCACACGGATGAGTACTACTCATTGTGAAACACTCTAGCTAATTGTTTACCCGTACGTAGTAAACAAAGCTCACTAGGTTGTTGTCTACCTGGTCGGAATACCTTAGTCCATAGTTATCTTTTGAAAATAGTCATTGCTCATAAAATAAGGACTCTTTTTAAACTTTTGCTTGTATCATATTAATAATAACATAGAGCCATGCGTTGGAAATAAATCAATATAACAAAGCGGATAACATTATGATAAATAGAACATGTAATATACATCCAGTGGGTCCACCATACAAAGTCACATCACTGTATACATAATATGTACATAGATCAAAATGTCACATACAGAATCCCAAAATACACAGCATCAAAATACAAGGACTACTGGAATGCTACACAGTAAGCCCTTGGCAAAACATAATCCTCTATCTAGCTCCTAGCCGCTCATGGCTCATCAGGCGGCTCTTCTGCATCCTCAAAATAAGATTCATCCTCTTCTGTACCTGAAGTCATAAAACAGTGGGGAATAAGAACGGTAGGTTCTCAGTGGAAATAACCTTAGTTCCTGAGTCGTACATCAGATTATGTCGGACTCCAGGCCGCTCAGAGATCTCTAGTGAACATATATACTACTCAGCCTACTATTTATTATCTTGCCTATCTGAACGGCTTTAGCAGCATTAACATGTGACATGGGAACTACTCTTGTTTACTACATTCTCATGCTGATTAACAGTTCGTGAATATACTTAACCGTCTCGAGCGTGCTCTTGACGGTACGGCATAACAGCAGAAATATATATATATATTTCAATTGAATTGAAATAACGGCATGAAATCAGAATATATTCAGCATAACCGAGTCACCAGAATAAACATCACATCATCCAATACAGACATAGCAGAATTCAGCAGAATACAGACATAACAGAATTCAGTAGAGTACATATCACAGAATCATCAACATAACCATGACAGAATGAACAGCATAACATGTCCAGCAGAATGTAACCGAGTAACAGCATTTAACAGCATAACAGAATATAGCAGTGCAGCAGAATACAGTAGTATAACAGCATAGGTGTTATTCCCACCATAATAATGTCCT
>QANU01007645.1:0-45024 GCA_003254905.1 Nissolia schottii
GTTGTTGATGCCTTAAAGCTTTGAAATAGCATACGTAGGCAAATTGTTGAACTTTTGGGAAGCTCCAAATCTTCCCATCCTCCTTCATCAAGCTTAGAGAAGTAACGGTGAACGTCTCTATCACTCACAAGCTCCAATCTGGAAGGCTGCCACTAACAAAGACATCGCCATAAACAAGAGAACCAATGAATTATAATTTTCAATAAGGAAAGAACTTCGATCAAGTTTCATACATCCATTTCAACTAATTCTACAATCAAATAATGACGTTATATTTTGTATTTATAAGTTACTTATCTAAAAAAAGTTCTCCACATGACTTTATTTGAATGGAAAAATGGATGTAATGGATATAAAGAACTTAATGTAGGCCTCATCCTTACAACAATACTAACAAGGCAAAAATTATCATTTTGCTTCCCTACATTTATCTTATCTAAATAAAAGATACCTATGTTAGAGTCAGAACAAACAAAAATAAATAAAATAAAACAAAAAAGTGCTCCTAAATAAGAAAAAGATACCTGGGGCTTACTATATGTTGCTATCAGGTAATTCAATTTATATTCAGTCTCAAAAAATTTTGCACCTGTCCTCCAGTCACCTATTTCATAAATGGGAGATAAAAATTATATATTTGCATTGAAATTAAATCATACATTTGAAAGCTTGTGCATAAAAATTTATTGAACACTCCTCACAAAATCACTACCTGATATTTATTGGTATATCAATGAAAGAGAGATTTGAACCTATGTCACGCAAACTACGTTATTCCCTCGTCAAAAGCGTATTCTTAGTGGCTTTGGATTAAGGAGCTTTGGATTAGGCATGTCTTAGTCCAATATGAAACAAGTAACTCCACCGCTAAATGTTAATTCCCATAGTCACAATAATTCTAATTCTAATGAGGTATAAAGCTTGACTCTTGTTTCTTTCAGTCTCTCTCTTTAATTTGGAGTTGGTGGGATTTAAAATCAAAACTTTTATGAGAACAAGAAGCAAAATTTCCTGCAGAAGAAAGGGAAGAAAAAAAAAAAAAACCAGCACAAAATAAAATCATAATAAAATATCAAACCATGCTAAATTAGATTTTTGAGAGTGGGTTAGCATAGTAATGAAATCAAATGGTCTTATGTTATGTCTACAATGTTATGGCAGGCTTAGAGCTATCACAAGTTCATACTACTGAGGAGCCTGGGGGCAATGCTAGTCAATGAAATTGAGTTCTTGTTTGTTTTTATTTTCCGACTTCTCTTTATACTTTCCCTTACATTCAGTTTTCCTTTTCTTTTCTTTAGATTATTGGCATTAATTTCTTGTGCCAAACAATGTTCATGGAGTAGAAGAGAGCACGGTGAAAGATTAAGAGATCATCATATCACAATTTCCATTTTTCAAACAATTCATATTAACAAATTGATGCAAACTGCATAAAGGCTTGTAGCATCATGTAATGTTCTATACTTAGAATTAGAGAAACTAAACCTGTAGTTAAGAAGACAACACCACCAATAACAAACACCAAAACAACAAACCAGGTTTGACAAATAGTAGCTTTCAACATGCTTTTGAACTGAAACAATGCAAAAATCAAAATGAACATCGTGCAGGTGACATCAAGGAAAATATCAGCAACAATTACACCTAACTCCTAAGACAGCTGCTCAGATGGTGCAACTAAATATGCATTTGTTTTTATCTCTTTTCCCTTGTTGAGAAAGAATACAAGAAATGTACAGGAAAATTAAAAAGAGGGATTTGTTGCTAACTTCTATTATTCAGGACAAATGGAGTTAAGTATAAGAGATTAAAGCATTCCAAATGATTGTGACTATTTCGGCTTGGATTGTTCTATGATAAAAGTAGATAACAAGATATCTCCACAACCCAAAATGATCACAACAATCCAGACACAGAAATGCTATACAATGAGCAATGACTAAGAAAATATTGCAAGAGTGGCTAAAGCATAATAAAGTATCATAGTCATGCCAAGAACCAAAATAATCAATCAACGGAATTGACACAAGACCAGAATGAATATAACAAAACATAAATTTACAAAACTTTCGTACCAATAAAACAAATTCAGCCTTTTTTTGTGTAACTAGAAAGCATCTCACCTGCTTTTACCCTTTTAATAGGCCTCTAGCAACCATTTCATGGAGAAGTTTCTCTGCTTTATCATTTTCATCTTTTTCAAACAGAGCACGAGCAATAATTTCAAAAGTTACAGCATTAGGTAAGCAACCATTGTATTCCATTTGTGACTTCAAGGCCAATCATAAAGATTGAAACTTAAAACTGCTAATTATTTTGCAAGCAACGACTAGTACATCATAAGCAGGTGACACACAATGCTAGTCAAGGGCTATAGGATCAACCTGTGGCATTGACTAAACAACAATGTTTGAAGTTTGAACCTGATAATTTCAGAGGTGGAAAGACATAGTCAAGGGCCTATAGGGTCAACCTACCTATGGCATCCTAGAATTTGTTTCACAGCTTTGGGAATAGAAACTTAAAATCCAAAACAGTAAAAGGGTGAAACAGGTTGGAGTGGACAGAAAAACTAGAGCAGAAATACCTTTAACCAAACACAAAATCTTGGAAAGGAAAGAGAATTAAAACGGATCCAACACAATGAAGGCGAAAACAATATCAAACCAAAAGTATCCACGGTTAGATTTCTTGCTATAAAAAATTCCAACTAAATAAAACCATTAACAATAAATTGATTGAAGTTTAATAGGAAAGTATCATCTTACAATGCGCAATGGCAGCCCATTTCCAATATAAATCAGTAATGGACAAAAGATAAAAATAAATACATAACAAGCACAAATGTAGAAAACTTTTTGACCATCAGTACAAACTCTACCTTTTGTGATGTGCAACTGGAAAGCATTTCACCTACTTTCACCCCTTTAATAGGCCTCTAGCAACCATTTCACGAAGTTTCTCTGCTTTATCATTTTCATCTTTTCCAAAAAGAGCACGAATAATAGTTTCAAAAGTTACAGCACTAGGTAAGCAACCATTGTCTTCCATTTGTGACTTCAAGGCCAATGCTTCATCAATATATCCCTCTTTACAAAGGCCACTGATCATAACATTATATGTGTAAACGTCTGGTTTCCAACCTTTAATCAAAAGATCCTGAAAAACCTCTTGTGCAATCTTAAGCCTTCCGCCCTTGCATAGCCCATCAATGAGTATATTGTACGTGTTAATAGTTGGATGAATTCCCTGGTCTTTAATTTTCGCGTACAGTGCAATTGCCTTGTCCAGTTGATGGTTTTTGCATAAAGCATCTAAGAAGGAGTTGTAAGTGATTACATTAGTAGGTTGACCTCTTTTACGCATCTCATTGACAAGCTTCCAAGCACAAGTAATTCTCCCTAACTTGCACATCCCATCGATAAGAGTACTGTAAGTTACAACGTCAGGAGTCACATCTTTGCAACTCATGTCTTTGAAGAGTTTCATGGCTTCATCCACCATTTTAATCTTACATAATCCATTAATCATGATAGTGTAGCTGTGAACGTCAGGAGTCACTCGTCTTGAGGCCATAGTGTTGAATACATATTTAGCCTTGTTTAGTTCATTAACTAAGCAATACCCGTCCATTAGACTATTGTAAGTAACAACACTTGGTTCAACACCATCTTTAATCATCACAGCTAACAAAATTTTAGCTTGTTTGACATTTCCTTCCTTACAAAATCCATCGATTAAAGTGTTATACGTACGAACATTTGGACTAATCTTGTTCAACACCATCTCATTCAACAAATCAATTGCTTCCTTCAAAAGACCAACAAGACACAATCCATAGATTAGAGTAGTGTAAGTCACAACATTAGGAGAGATTCCCCTGCCAACCATTTCAGAATATAAACCATATGCCTCTGTTATAAGTTTATCTTTACACATGCTATCAATGATTGTGTTGTAAATGACCACGTTAGGCATAACCCCTAGTCCTTGGATCTTTCTCAGCACCAGAATGGCAGCTTCTGTCCGTCCTATTTGACATAGGCCCTTGATCAAGGTGCCATAACTAACTTCGTTCAACTGAAACCCTTGAGCTACAACCCTATCATGAAAGTGCAGTGCTTTCTCGACCTCGCCATTGAGACAGAGACCTTTCATGAGTGTTGTCAGGGTTTTGGCATCTGGCTGATAACCCATCTTGAGAATCTTTGAGAATGCAGAGAAAGCCAATGCCATTTGACGCATGTGGCAGTAACAATTGATCAAGATGCTTAGAGTGACGATGTCTGGCGTAATTCCCCTGAGCTCCAATTGCTTGGAAAGGGAAATAGCAGTGGGGAAATGCTTCATCTTCGCAAGGGACCCTAGAATCTTGTTAAATTCGACAATGGGCGGCCTGCGATGCATAGAGAGCATGCGATGGAAGGAAGCAACGGCATCGTCAGCGTTATGAAAGGGAGAAGATCTCGAAGCTTGGGGATGGTTAGGGTTTAGGGAATGAGAGGATAGGATCCTCAGAGTAAGATAGAGAAAGGAAGAGGGTTTGGGGATTGGAATTGAAATTGAAATCGAAATCGGAAGCTTTGAGAGGGAAAGAGCAGCATACCTATTATGGCTCCACAATGACATGGTTGCTCGTTGCTTAAGGATTGTCTCTTCCCCGCTTCCTCACCTCTGCGACAAGAACCAGTGGACGCGGTTTTGAGAAAAGATGTGATGAGTAGAAAGAAGCAAAGAAGTTCGGGCTTTCAAGGTAAAGAAAAGAATCAAGGGGGAACAATGAGGTAGGTATGAGATCTTGGAGAGGGAGCAGCGGATTAAGAAGCAAAAGGATAACCGTGAAGGAAATAAGATTTATGTAAGATAATAACTGGATTTATGTAAATTTTGAAATAAGATCATTTAAAACATTATAAATATAAAGTACGTACAGTAAGCAAGGTTGATATACCTCTTCTGCGTATATGCAACGTTCCGGGTTTGAATATCGTATTTCATATTTTATAAATTTACACTCCATATTTTTGTTATTAGGCTGGCCTAGCAGTCTTAAGCTAGTCTGGATCTGGTTTCTTTAGATGAATAGACTTTCTCCATGAGGTAAATACTTTTTCCGTGTCTATTTTTGATAATTTTAAGAATTATATTCGTCAAAATTTCTTATCATTTCATAATTTGATATAACATATTGATGTGTTATATGAGGTAATGTGATAAATTAATACTTTTTAATAAGATATTTATAAGGAGGTGCATCATAAGTTCAAGTTGTCCGGACATTTCTAAACCTCTTACAAGTTGACTATTTCAATAATTTGACTAATAAAAATTTATTACAATCATTAAATACAAACCAATTTAGTGGGAGGGGGTATTTACCCCATGGAACATGTGAAAAACCATTACAATAAAGGGTGATCACGAATCGCTACATATATTCAATTAGTGTTGTATGATATGATTATATTTTCATATAAAATAATTAAAAAACATGTTTAAGATAATCGTTTATACAAGGAAAAAAAATTACTTGATAGGCATGAATTCAAACTCGATGGACTGACATGTGATTTGTCAACAATAAAGGTTGTTATAGTATTATATTATATGCAACAAACACACTTGTACAACTGTGGTGACTAATTATGGTTTGATTAAGAGCTGAGGTGTATGGCTTATTTAGCGTGAAACACCACATTACTCATATTTTATTTATAATTAAATAATAAAATTTAGGAAGCACTAACTTGTGAGACACAACATGACACGTGACACTAATTTTAAAATTTGATAAAACACAAATATGACATATATATACATATAAAATTTAAGACTTGTTATAATGTAGTGATATTTTCATTAATGTCCAATTATCAATTTTCAATGTTTTCATTCCCCTTTCAAAATATAATGAACATTTTAGATAATTTTCTGTGTCAATACTTATTAATTTTCTAATGATTCATATTATTGTAAATTATTTAGTATTTAAATATTTTTTGCTCAGATATGACTAAGACAACCAAAAACTTTGAAGTATAGCTTGAACAAGTTGGACATTGAATGTTATATTTAAACACTATCGAATACGTGCAACCTATGTATTAGACAAGTCTCTTCATGTATCAATGTCCACAATGTGTTCGACATGTAAATACAATAGTCTCACAAAGTGTTTGTACTTCCTTAAATAAGATTTTCATTGAGCCAACATTCTTATTAAGATCTCATCCAATGATAAATAAAATGTAAGTTAACACAATATCTCACACCGAAGGAGTATAAATAACTTTTTTTTTATGGCTTAATAGAGAAAAAGTATCTTTCCCACAAAATATTCAAGGTTTGTGTATCATTTGAACATTTTCTATTTTTTTTTTTTACCAAATCCTATGGTTCCACAGTTTGCCCAGAGAATTAAACACAAGCGCACATTATGCAACTCTATAACTCCACCTCCCTACAATTGCACTGATATAGTAATACTAAACTGGAATTCTCATATCATTTTTTTTCTTAAATAATATTGTACAAAATCCGATCCGGCCCGAAGCATTTGGACTGAATTGGGTCCGATTTTAATTAAACTCGATTTTAGATAGCTTTAAAAAAAACTCAATTTTAATTTATACGGGGTTCAAGTTTAGACTTGAGTCACCCGACCCGACCTGCATAAACTGTTATACTATGCATTTCTTTCCTTCCCATCCCGTAGCCTAGCCCATTTTTACTCTCACTCTCATTCTCACCTACCAACCCAAATATTAAAAAACTCTAACACATTTTATCCCTTTCAACTCTCACAGTCTCACTCTTACCCATTTTCTCAATTTTTCACCTCACCCACACCTCTCAGTTCTCTCTCACCCTTACCTCTCACTCTTAGTCTCTCACAGACTCATCTCTCGTTTCTCACCCTCACCTCACGCCTTACGACCTCATCTCTTTGTTCTCACCCTCACCTCACTCTGCCCCGCTGGCCTTCGCTACGCCCTCCTCTTCACTGCCCTCTCACTGTGCTCTCGGTCTTCGTCGTTGTTCTCCGTCGCTATGCTGTCTCCGTTGCTATGCTCTCTGTCTCCGTCTGTGCTCTCTGTCACTGTTGGCCGTCACGGTGCTCTCTATGACTTCCTCTCTGTCTCCGTCACTGTGAGTGTTGCTGCTCTCTGTATCTGTGCTCTCTTTTTTTCTATTTTGTATTATATTCTTGATTTTTAGATATACTTCAAAGTTCAAAACAAATGGTAGAGGAAGTGTCATCTGGTTTAGGCACGGGGACTGAAATTCAAACTCCAATTGCAGGTATTCTTACCAACGCAAATCCTTCTGCAATAGAGTTTGTTACACCAGTAATAAATGTGAAATATGAGGTTGAGGGAGAGGGAAGTAATAACACAAGGTCAATTGCTTTGAAAATTTTCACCAAACTTCCTTCGCAAGAGACTAAAGGGAAACCTAGGGCCAAATGTAACCATTGTCATGTTACTATTAGTTGTGAAGCTACCAAACATGGCACAAATTCTATGTTAAAACATCTTTAAAAAAAACACAATTGGAAATATTCTAAAACGGGGAAAGAAGAAACACTTCATGGATATATGCCAAAGATTGGAGAAGATGATGAAGAACCTATGAAAACTTCTCTTAGTTATAACTTGGAGTATTGTAGAAAGGCAGTGTGATATGTGATGAAATGCCATTTAGGGTTGTTAACGGGCGAGGATTCGTAGGATGTTGAACTAGTTAGAGCCAAGATTTACTATTCCATCTAGGGTAACAATTTCAAGAGATTGTTATCGATTGTTTTTAGATGAAAAGAAAAAGCTTAAGGCTTGGTTTATGAAGTCATGTGTTCGTGTTTATTTGACAATAGATTGTTGGACATCAAACCAAAATTTATCCTACTTGAGTTCGACAGCACATTTCATTGATGAAGAATGTAGATTGCAAAAAAGAATTATCAACTTTCGCTTAATTAAGAACCACAAGAGTGAAACCATTGGAGGAGAAATTGAGGGATGTTTGAGAGAATTGAGAATTGACAATGTTTTCACAATTATAGTAGATAATGCAACCTCAAATGATGGGGCTATTTCATATCTTCGAGAGAAATTAGATGCTAGAGGTGGGCTAGTGTGTGGTGAAAAATACTTACAAATGAGGTGTTGTGCTCATATCTTGAATTTAATTGTAAATTATGGTCTTAAGGAACACCAATCTTCCATTGAAAGCATTAGGAATGTTGTTCGATATGTTAAATCATCTCCACAAAGAATCAAAAAATTCAAAGAATGCATTGAGGTTGAAATGATTAAGTCTCAAAGTCTTGTGTGTTTGGATGTTCCAACTAGGTGGAATTCTACCTACATTATGTTAGAACATGCTGAAAATTTTGAATAGACATTTGACAGACTTTATGATCAAGAATCAGATTTTAGGAAATGGTTTGAGGAAGGTGAAAATGAAAAAAAAAAAGTGTGGGTCCACCTACAAGTTTTGATTGGGAACATAATAGGATATTTGTTCAGTTTTTCAAACTTTTCCATGAGGCTACTTTGTGTTTCTCTGTTTCTTTGCATGTTACTTCAAATATATGTTTTCATGAAATTGCATCAATACTTTATGAGTTGATCTCATGGAGTCAAAACCAACTTCATCTTTTGGGGACTATAGCTTGTTCTATGAGAGCCAAGTATGAAAAATACTGGGGAAATATTGAAAAGATTAATCTGCTATTGTCAGTTGCTATTGTCTTGGACCTTCGCTACAAACTTGATTGAAAAGATTAATCTATTGTTGTTAGTTGCTATTGTCTTGGACCCCTAGTACAAACTTGATAATATTTCTTGGGCTTTAGAGAATATATGACAAGAAGCTGGCTCCTAGCATGTCCATTTTAGTTAAAGACACCTTGAATTCGTTGTATAATTTTAATTCAAAAGGTGTTTCTGATTATAAGGATAGTGAAAATGGTGGGGATTCATCTAAGGGAATTGTTTTGAATGAGAGTAAGGGGCTTTTTTGTTTTCAAAGGTGTTTTTGAAAATCGAGTAAGCACATGGAAAAAACAAAAAAGGGCTAAAGCACATTTGGACAGTGCGTCAGAGCTTGAGAGGTATTTGTCAAAGGATACTGTGGATGACAATGCTGATGATGATGATGAAACTTTTAACATACTGAATTGGTGGAAGACAAATTCTTCAAAGTATAGGATCCTTTCTCTCATAGCTCGTGATGTATTGGGTGTTCCCATTTCTATCGCTGCATCTAAGTCTTGCTTTAGTACGGGTGGACATGTACTTGATGTTTATCGCAGCTCTTTGTCCCCTAAAATGGTTGAAACTCTTATTTGCACTCAAAATTGGTTATTCCCTACTAAAGTCACACTTGATGATCAAGATTTTGATCAATTTGATAGCACCAAGAAGATTGTCAACGGTTAGTTTATAACATCTTTCTTGGTTAATTTATATAAAATTTTCACATGATATGGCTAACTTCATATATTTTGCAGATATTTCTACTAATGCATTTCAATCACAAGGGGTGACTTCACAATAGAATGTCATGAACATAGATTGATTGCAAATCTATTGAAATTAAATTATGCCTATTTTGGTGTCTATTGTACCTAACCTATGTCTACTTCAGTGTGTAAAAAATTATTGTAGTACACCTATTATTTTGTTGTTGTTTATATTGTCCACTAAAACAACATAAGCTTAAATGAAAATGTTAATATTATAAATTTTATGTAATTTAGTTGTCGTGTTTGGAATTAATTGGTGTTTAATAAGGAAATATGTTTAGTTTGCGATTTTTTCAACCTTACTTTTTGAAAGGTGTCATTTTTTTTTTAAGTTTGAGATAGAATTAACCGGTTTTGGCCCGTTTTTTACCCAGATTTTAACTCGATCCAAAGATGATTGGGCAGGTCTAGGTAGGATGCGAGTCCTCCTAATTCGCACGATCTAAATATAGGGTCGAGTTCGGATAAAGGCAAACACGGCCATGAACACTCCTATTGGGTTCTAATCTGTTGACATTCAATTCAATAAATTTACAAATCTTATTGACTTGTGTCGTGGGCAATCCATAAAATGCCACATCAAACATTCAAGTATCCATTGAACAGTGTTTTGGGATTGTTATTGATGCCTTAAAGCTTTGAAATAGCACATGTAGGCAAATTATTGAACCTTTTGGGAAGCTCCAAATCTTCCCATCCTTCTTCATCAAGCTTAGAGAAGTAACGGTCAACGTCTCTATCACTTACAAGCTCCAATCTGGAAGGCTCCCACTGAGAAAGGCATCATCATAAACAAGAGAACCAATGAATTATATTTTTCAATAAGGAAAGAACTTCGATCAAGTTTCATACATCCATTTCAAATAATTCTCCAATCAAATAATGGCATGTGTTATATTTTGTATTTATAAATTACTTATCTAAAAAAAGTTATCCACATGACTTTATTTGAATGAAAAAATGGACGTAATGGGTATAAAGAACTTGAAGTAAGCCTTGTCTACTAAGGCAAATATTATCATTTTGATTCCCTACACTTATCTAATCTATCAGTTTGGTCCCCTGCATTTATATGATATATCAATTTGGTCCTCTAGCTTTTCCTTTTTTATCAATTCGTTCTTCTACATTCTAAATCACTACCAATTGAGTCATTTATTTTTTTAATCAATTTGGTCCGCACTTCTTCATGGAAGGATTAATTAGATAGTGACTTAAAATGTAATACACCAAATAGATATAAAAGAAAATGTAAAGGGCCGATGAATTGATTTAAAAAAACTAGGGAACCAAATTGGTAGCTCGATAAATGTTTGAGACGAAAAGAGTCATTTTGGCTACTAACTACTAAATAAATGGGAAACAGTGGTACACAATCAAACTGGCTACCCAGTACCCACCTTGGGCTTTCTATCTTTATCCATCAGTATAGCTCTACAACCCTGCAGCAAGGCATAACCATTAAGTAACGCATGGAAAACAAACAAATAAATAAATAAATAGAACAGAAACAATGTAGATGAATCAACAGAAAACCTCAAAGAAATCCTTGCTAAAGTGTCCTCGTACAATATGACAAACAATTCTATACTCAGACAAGGCATCGACCAACACCTTGGAGCCTGCCTTCTCTAATCTGAAAAAGTCAACTGAAATACTAAGTCTGATGGTGATGACTGTTTCTTTGTATTTGGTAGTAATGATAACAATAAAAATGATGACTACTGCCGGAGTTTAAAGATTGTGGTTAATTGGTAGAAAATAGAATATATCAATTAGCCTAGTTGTTATCTAACAAAAAGTAACAAAATAAAAATAAAAGTCAACCTCTTTCATCGCATTTATGCCGGCAGATAACCTTTGATATTCTGAATATGGAGAAATGGCCAAGTCCAGTACAATATCTGGTCCCAGGAACCATTTTTTTGTTTTTTTTTTGGGGGGGGGGGTTTGTTGTGGGGTCGGGTTCATGCAAATCTTATCAATTACAATGCTCTCTTAAAGGTTAAAACCTTTAATTGGATAGCAGAGCTTAATGGAATTAATACCAGTGACATGCTACAGGTTCATATGCCACATTAGGCTTTTCCCCATATATTTCTGTTATTTGCGGTCCTAGCTTAAGAATATAATCTCCATCTGTACTTACATTGTTTTACAGCTTTTTCATTATGGATTTCTTTGTTTCACATTTTTGAAGAGCTGAGCCAGACCGCCCCTAGGTCCTTGGACCAGCTTTTGTTGACTAGCTTCATTGATTTTTCTAGAAGTAAAGAAGCCAAATTTTTGTTGCAACGTCCAATCTATGATACAGTTTGGTGCATTTGGTTTATGTGCAATGCGAGTATCTTTAAAGGAGATTTCTTTGGATGAGGACATTCTTTGGGATAAGATTAGACATTTCGCTTATAATGTAAACCTAATGGTGTTTTCAAAGTTTTTTCACATATAGTTATATTGAGGGATCATGAAGCTTTTTGCTTCATTTATGTTATGTGTCGTTTCTCTTGGTGTAAAGCTTTTGGTTGTTTATTTAGTTTCTCCTTTTAAGATAGTCCTTGAACATACATAAGAAAAGTGAACTTTAGGGCGTACATAAAACAAAACTGTTAATACTTTTTGGAAACGTACCAGTCTCAGAAAGACTTTAAGGTTTGTCGGAGATGCTTTCTTCAAGGATTGAATAGTGGCACAAATCCATTTATCAGCCTTATTCATAGCTTCCATTTCCTAAAACATGAGGATGAAATTATGGTTGCTGATCAAGAAAGTTTATCCTTGATAATGCTGAAGAATATTAATCAAGCAGATATTTTTAATAGCATAACTCAAAATGTAACTTACAAGAGAAGATAATATTTTCTCGACTGTTTTTCTCGAGAAACATCGGTTGATGACATCCATCCTGCAATGAGGTCCCATAATAAGCACAGATAAATGAGAAACTAAAAAACGATAAAAGGAAGCAAACAAACACCACACATGCCCCACTTGTACAAATATGTATATTGATGGAACCCGTGCTAAACAATATTTATTTTGAAAAATACAAGTTTTCACAATGAAGTTTTTCCCTAACAAAAGAAGTTGCTACCAATTCTAAACTTTGTAAACAGTTATTTCTTTTTTCAATTATTTACGGTTAAACAATTTCCAGATTTGGGGAAAATGGGTTGGGTTCATGTTTTTTGTACAGTTATTTTACACTGAATATTGTACTTACGTTAAATTGATATTGTTACTCTTATCTGGATGGAATGGCTTCATATCATCTTTTTTGATAGTTATCATAGAATTCTTAGTCACAGATCTAAATTATGTATAATGCTTCTATTTTGATTATTATACAAATGTATTCTGAAATAAGAGTAACTTATTCATTTGCTAACTCTTTTAACAATTTTTAGTAACATGTTGCAAAAGTTATGAAAAACTTAAATATATGTATGCAGGTTAACTATTACATCAACATGTTTTCAGCAACAAAAAATTTCTAGGCTCAAAACCAAGACAGAAACTTATTCATAACAATCAAGGCGAATAGGGTATGTATCTAACATTGTATTAAGAATTAGGTTTTCAAGGTTTATATGTCGAATACATTACAATATTTTCCTGTTGTTAGCACATATATTCAAGTTACATTGTGTGAACCATTAATGAATAAATTTTAATACAATCTATAAACCATTTTAGAATGTTGGTGAAATTCCTATCAGTTTCATACAAAAGTATGGTAAAAAATGCAATGGTGTTGTGTACGGGATAATTGCTTTAGGATGAGGATTAAGACATGTTCTACAATGGTTCTTATAGACGAAGGTTTTGAGGAGATAATAGAATTTTACAAGCTTAAGGAAAACTATATTTTAGAAGTTTATTATGTTGGCCGGGGTATTTTTCATCTAGAACCTCAAGATCACATGCGATACTTGCTACAATTCCCTAGAGTTCCTGCCAGAAACATGGCTTTGGTTTTACCACCAAACCATTATCAACATGACCAAACAACGTAGTTGAACCGAATGATGATAATCCTCCCGATGTTGATCAAAACAATAATGACGATCCAAGCATAGATCATATTCCGAATCCTCAAATTGTTCAAGCAAACAATGATCTACATCCGCCCGAAGTTTGTATTACAGATTCCAGAGGAAGCTGAGAGGTGATATATTATNATATATTCGGGAAGATCTTGAAGGAATTAGCTAATGGTAAACATTGGGCATATTGTTTGTGTAAGTTGATGTTACAATTAGCGAGAATTGCACAAGTAATTGTCAGGACATGTAATTGTGGTTAAATATATATTTTGCTCTATATAGGTTGTTACATATTAACTAAATTTTGATATAACTCCGCGAATCACGCGGATTTAGATTCTAGTTATATTCTAACATAAAGGAATGCCCACACCTTCAAGAGCATACCTCACCTTTGATTTGTTATAGGATAGAATCATTGTCATGTACTCTCTAGAGTTCAGCACAGAGTCTTTTTCAAGGTATCAGCATTTAGGTCTTTTGGAGCAAAGGGATGGGTTGCTCTCCTGTTGGGACCAGTTTTAGGAGTTTCCTTTCTTTGATTATTATCTTTGTTGAGGATTTCTTGTCCTCCAATCTGCTGCACTTCTATCTCTTTCTTTCTCAAATAAAATTTCTTCTTTTTTCACTATGTATATAGTAATTACATACCAACCTATGATAAGCACTATCCTCTTTTCGGAAAGATTGCTGTGAATACTTGTCAATAATTGCATGTACTGCATTTGGATCGTTACTTTCCACCTTGCATAATGATTCTTCCAGCACAGACAATTTCTGTTCATTGATAATAAAAGGCAACAAATCAGGGGCACAACCTTGAAACCAGAGTTAATACATCAACCATACATTAAGAAAGATTAATAATGTACCAAATAAAGAAACCATGTTCTAAAGGAAGATCCACCATGACTGACAGAAGTTAGGAAGTTAAGTTAGGATAAGGTTTGGTTTGTGAATTCGCTAGCTAGGGGTGTTTCCGTGTGGTATTGAGGTTTCTGACAAGCATCCTTTTGGAGTGCCTTTCTTCTGCTTTACACAGTGATAACTCCGTTTCCACCGGGATTTCCATTATTTGGTGGACAACAAAATACAAGCCCGACCCTACACCCTAAACGAAGAGAGAACACCAGGCCATCAAATGACATAGCTTAGGCAACTAGTACTCCCTCTGAATCACAAACCTTGGCAACGTCCTTGGAAGATAGATCTTGCTTTCCTCAGCACATGTCCCAAGCACATGAAATATTTTTATGAAGTCTTTGACCTTTTTTCCTCAGTGGCCCTCAACCTCCAAGCTGATCCCAAAACACTAACTTGGGTATATACAACCCAATAATGACCTCCAACTAGGTCCCCAGAACATTTATTTGCAAGGATCATGCCACCTAGTGGCACAAATGGTGACTTTACAGGTGTCCAAAGTCTACCATTTATAAACACTTGACAGCAAACAAAATAAACCACAAACAATAATCTCGAAATAACACAACCCACCCAAAATCACTTTAAGGCCTCAAACCGAACCAAGGCGAGGAAAACAAGCAACCAATAAGCCAAACATAGGAAGAACAACACTAAACACTGCCAGACACTACCGACGGGACCTACTCAAGTCTCGCCACGCTGGTTTCAGCCAAACATGGCACCACCAGAATGATGAGCTTCCTCCCTAAACACCGGTTGACACAGCCAGCCTTTTAATATCAAAGAATACTTTCTCTCTTTGCTTACAATAGCTGTTAGAAACTAACTTAAACAACACCTCATCCTCTACATATAAAGAAGGTTAACACCTCAGTCCTCAGGTAGGCCTATATTGTCACATCCTACTCGCAGGTACACACTGCCTTAACCCTTACAGAATAAACAATGTCACCAACTTTTAGATTCAATCATACAAATGGTAAGCATCTCTAACTTTCTAATAATTATCTTTACATATTTTACAATTAACTTTCAACCCATTGGTCTAAAGACCTTTTGGACAACCATCATATGTCAAAGCTACACTAAATTTCCAATCATTTATACATGCACACTTTTATAAATTCAGTACCTAGTCACTAGAGACACTAATATTCAGAAAGAGCAAACAATTGTACTGGAAGGTAGCTTACTGATGAAGGGACAAAATGAGTTGCAAGACCACAAGCAAGCATTTCTGCACCATCCAACCTAGCACCTGTAAGACCAACATATTCTCCCGCAATTTGTTTTCAATAGAAAAGAGGGGGAAGGAAATGTTCTTGTACTTTCTCAGTTAGCTGTTTGAAAATGCTGAAAAGCTGTGTCATCAATCCATAAATCCAACCATGCAAGAGAAAGTAAATCTTGATGAAAAATTCATGAATCTAAGCCTCTCCCCTACCCCACCCCCTGGTCTGTGAGAGAGAGAATGTGTGTGTACACAGGTTTGTGTAGCAATGAATGAAATTAATTGACTGACAAAAACTTTAATGCACCAAAAGTACGCAGGAGACTTCATCAATGACTATCAATCAGAAGATTGAAAAATTAAGCAAGCATAACATTAAGGAACCAGTGAGAACCAATTCAGTTGATAGGGAAGTAAGATATAACATGCATACCAAAAAATCCAGGCAGTCTAGACAAGAAATATGAGGCACCTGCATCAGGAAATAGACCCAACTCCGTTGCTGGCATTGCAAAAACCTGCAAATGGTCTACTAGTACATGTACATCATGAAGAACAGCGAAAAGTGTAAAATTCACATTAGAGAAAAGAGTAAAATTCTATAAGAACTAACAAAACCAAGATATCCTCGAATGTTTCCAATAGCACTGTACATCTATGCAGGTATCTGACGCATATGGGCTGAAGAGAAATGCAAGATATTTTAAAAGACCATTCCTCCCTACTGCTTATGGGAAATTGTATTGTTTTGCTTCTTAATGTTGCTCAGCGGAGGGTTCAACTTGAAAGGCCTACTTTGTCTTACATTTTTAAAATGCAATACTTTGCTCATCTGATATACCTTAGAAAGATATGATTCAGTATACTAATCAACCTAACAGTTCAACTAAAAAAGAAACCAAGTACAAA
The DNA here is from genome assembly GCA_003254905.1 of Nissolia schottii. Taxonomy (NCBI): domain Eukaryota; kingdom Viridiplantae; phylum Streptophyta; class Magnoliopsida; order Fabales; family Fabaceae; genus Nissolia; species Nissolia schottii. The sequence goes on from QANU01007645.1 coordinate 16,646, forward strand.
ATCCAGTATTTAATAGCTCATTCAAAACGTATAGTCTTCTCTGTTGCAATACGAAATCTACCATGTATAGAAGCACCAGCACCACCTCCCATGACAATTCCATTAAGAATGGAAACCTTCAAATATTTTTGCAAACAAATTTAAATAAAAGATACCTATGTTAGAGTCAGAACAAACAAAAATAAATAAAATAAAATAAAAAAGTGCTCCCAAATAAGAAAAAGATACCTGGCGCTTACTATATGTTGCCATCAGGTAATTCAATCTATATTCAGTCTCAAAAATTTTTGCACCTGTCCTCCAGTCACCTATTTCATACATGGGAGATAAAAATTATATATTTGCACTGAAATTAAATCATACATTTGGAAACTTGTGCATAAAAATTTATTGAACACTCTCCTCACAAAATCACTACCTGATATTTATTGGTATATCAATGAAAAAGAGATTTGAACCTATGTCATTCAAACTACGTTATTCCCTCGTCAAGAGCGTATTCCTAGCGGCTTTGGATTAAGGAGCTTGGATTAAGCATGTCTTAGTCCAATATGAAACAAGCAACTCCACCGCTAAATGTTAATTCACATAGTCACATTAATTCTAATTCTAATGAGGTACAAAGCTTTACTCTTGTTTCTTTCAGTCTCTCTCTTTAATTTGGAGTTGGTGGGATTTAAAATCAAAACTTTTATGAGAACAAGAAGCAAAATTTCCTGCAGAGGAAAGGGAAGGAACAAAAAAAACACAACGAGCACAAAATAAAATCATAATAAAATATCAACAAATAAAAGACCATGCTAAATTGGATTTTTGAGAGTGGATTAGCATAGTAATGAAATCAAATGGTCTTATATTATGTCTACAATGTTATGGCAGGTTTAGAGCTATCACAAGTTCATACTACTGAGGAGCCTGAGGGCAATGCTAGGTAATGAAATTGAGTTCTTGTTTGTTTTTATTTTCCGACTTCTCTTTATCCTTCCCGTTACATTCAGTTTTCCTTTTCTTTTCTTTAGATTATTGGCATTAATTTCTTGTGCCAAACAATGTTCATGGAGTAGAAGAGAGCACCGTGAAAGATTAAGAGATCATCATATCACAATTTCCATTTTTCAAACAATTCATATTAACAAATTGATGCAAACTGCATAAAGGCTTGTAGCATCATGTAGTGTTCTATACTTATAATTAGAGAAACTAAACCTGTAGTTAAGAAGACAACACCACCAATAACAAACACCAAAATAACAAACCAGGTTTGACAAATAGTAGCTTTCAACATGCTTTTAAACTGAGACAATGCAAAAAAGCAAAATGAACATTGTGCAGGTGACTTCAAGGAAAATATCAGCAACAATTACACCTAACTCCTAAGACAGCTGCTCAGATGGTGCAACTAAATATGCATTTGTTTTTATCTCTTTTCCCTTGCTGAGAAAAGAATACAAGAAATGTACAGGAAAATTAAAAAGAGGAATTTGTTGCTAACTTCTATAGTTCAGGACAAATGGAGTTAAGTAAAAGAGATTAAAGCATTCCAAAAGATTGTGACTATTTCAGCTTGGATTGTTCTATGATAAAAGTAGATAACAAGATATCTCCACAACCCAAAATGATGACAACAATCCAGACATGGAAATGCTATACAATGAGCAATGACTAAGAAAATACTGCAAGAGTGGCTAAAGCATAATAAAGTATCATAGTCATGCCAAGAACCAAAATAATCCACCAGCGGAATTGACACAAGACCAGAATGAATATAACAAAACATAAATTTACAAAACTTTCGTACCAATGAAACAAATTCAGCCTTTTTTTTTTGTAAGTAGAAAGCTTCTCACCTGCTTTTACCCTTTTAATAGGCCTCTAGCAACCATTTCACGGAAGTTTCTCTGCTTTATCATTTTCATCTTTTTCAAACAGAGCACGAGCAATAATTTCAAAAGTTACAGCATTAGGTAAGCAACCATTGTCTTCCATTTGTGACTTCAAGGCCAATGCTTCATCAATATATCCCTCTTTACAAAGGCCATTGATCATAACACTATTCAGTAATTATTCTCATTTATTCTAAATAAAGGCATGAACAGCTCAACCACTCCTGCATAAAGAATGAAACTTAAAACTGCTAATTATTTTGCAAGCAACGATTAGTACATCATAAGCAGGTGACACACAATGCTAGTCAAGGGCTATAGGATCAACCTGTGGCATTGACTAAACAACAATGTTTGAAGTTTGAACCTGATAATTTCAGAGGTGGAAAGACATAGTCAAGGGATATAGGGTCAACCTATGGCATCCTACAATTCGTTTGACTGCTTTGGAAATAGAAACTTAAAATCCAAAACAGTAAAAGGGTGAAACAGGTTGGAGTAGACAGAAAAAGTAGAGCAAAAATACCTTTAACCAAACACAAAATCTTGGAAAGGAAAGAGAATTAAAACGGATCCAACACAATGAAGGCGAAAACAATATCAAACCAAAAGTATCAACGGTTAGATTTCATGCTATAAAAAATTTCAACTAAATAAAACCATTAACAATAAATTGACTAAAGTTTAATAGAAAACTATCATCTTACAATGCGCAATGGCAGCCCAGTTCCAATATAAATCAGTAATGGACAAAAGATCAAAATAAATACATAACAAGCACAAATGTAGAAAACTTTTTGACCATCAGTACAAACTCTACCTTTTGTGATGTGCAACAGGAAAGCATCTCACCTACTTTCACCCCTGTAATAGGCCTCTAGCAACCATTTCACGAAGAAGTTTCCCTGCTCTATCATTTTCACCTTTTACAAAAAGAGCACGAATAATAGTTTCAAAAGTTACAACATTGGGTGAGCAATCATTGTCTTCCATCTCTGATAGCAAATTCAATGCTTCATCAAACAAGCTCTTTTTACAAAGGCCATTGATCATAACATTATATGTGTAAACGGTTGGTTTCCAACCTTTAATCAAAAGATCCTGAAAAACCTCTTGTGCAATCTTAAGCCTTCCGCCCCTGCATAGCCCATCAATGAGTATATTGAACGTGTTAATAGTTGGATGAATTCCTTGGTCTTTAATTTTTGTGAACAGTGCAATTGCCTTGTCCAGTTGATGGTTTTTGCATAAAGCATCTAAGAAGGAATTGTAAGTGATTACATTAGTCGGTTGATCTCTTTTACGCATCTCATTGAGTAGCTTCCAAGCACAAGTAATTCTCCCTAATTTGCACATCCCATCGATAAGAGTATTGTAAGTTACAACGTTAGGAGTCACATCTTTGCAACTCATGTCTTTGAAGAGTTTCATGGCTCCATCCACCATTTTAATCTTACATAATCCATTAATCATGATATTGTAGCTGTGAACGTCAGGAGTCACTCGTCTTGAGGCCATAGTGTTGAATACATATTTAGCCATGTTTACTTCATTAACTAAGCAATACCCGTCCATTAGACTATTGTAAGTAACAACATTTGGTTCAACACCATCTTTAATCATCACAGCTAACAAAATTTTAACTTGTTTGACATTTCCTTCCTTGCAAAATCCATCGATTAAAGTGCTATACGTATGAACATTTGGACTAATCTTGTTCAACAGCATCTCATTTAACAAATCAATTGCTTCCTTCAAAAGACCCACAAGACACAATCCATAGATTAGAGTAGTGTAAGTCACAACTGTAGGAAAGATTCCCCTGCCAACCATTTCAGAATATAAACCGTATGCCTCTGTTATAAGTTTATCTTTACACATGCTATCAATGATTGTGTTGTAAATGACCACGTTAGGCATAACCCCTAGTCCTTGGATCTTTCTCAGCACCAGAATGGCAGCTTCTGTCCGTCCTATTTGACATAGGCCCTTGATCAAGGTGCCATAACTAACTTCGTCCAACTGAAACCCTTGAGCTACAACCCTATCATGAAAGTGCAGTGCTTTCTCGACCTCGCCATTGAGACAGAGACCTTTCATGAGTGTTGTCAGGGTTATGGCATCTGGCTGATAACCCATCTTGAGAATCTTTGAGAATGCAGAGAAAGCCAAAGCCACTTGACCCATGTGGCAGTAACAATTGATCAAGATGTTTAGAGTGACGATGCCTGGCGTAATTCCCCTGAGCTCCAATTGCTTGGAAAGGGAAATAGCAGTGGGGGAATGCTTCATCTTCGCAAGGGACCCTAGAATCTTGTTAAATTCGACAATGGGCGGCGTGCGATGCATATAGAGCATGCGATGGAAGGAAGCAACGGCATCGTCAGCGTTGTGAAAGGGAGAAGATCTCGAAGCTTGGGGATGGTTAGGGTTTAGGGAATGAGAGGATAGGATCCTCAGAGTAAGATAGAGAAAGGAAGAGGGTTTGGGGATTGGAATTGAAATTGAAATCGGAAGCAAAGAAGGAAGTTTTGAGAGGGAAAGAGCAGCATACCTATTATGGCTCCACAATGACATGGTTGCTCGTTGCTTAAGGATTGTCTCTTCCCCGCTTCCTCACCTCTGCGACAAGAACCAGTGGACGCGGTTTTGAGAAAAGATGTGATGAGTAGAAAGAAGCAAAGAAGTTCGGGCTTTCAAGGTAAAGAAAAGAATCAAGGGGGAACAATGAGGTAGGTATGAGATCTTGGAGAGGGAGCAGCGGATTAAGAAGCAAAAGGATAACCGTGAAGGAAATAAGATTTATGTAAGATAATAACTAGGTCTTCTAGTTAAATTTTGAAATAAGATCATTTAAAACATTATAAATATAAACCACGTACAGTGAGCAAGGTGGCTTTGTGGGGATACCCTCTTCTGCTTATATGCAACCTTCCGGGTTTGAATATCGCATTTCATATTTTATAAATTTACACTCCATATTTTTGTTACCAGGTTGGCCTGGCAGTCTTAATAGGCCTTAAAGCTAGCCTGGATCTGGTCTCTTTGGATAAACAGTTTTTGTCCATGAGGTAAATACTCTCTTTGAATCAATTTTTGATAATTTTTAGAACTATATTCATCAAAATTTCTTATCATTTCATGATTTGATATAACATATTGATGTGTTACAAGATTTAATGTGATAAATTAATACTTTTTAATAAAATATTTTATAAAGAGATGCATCATAAGCTCAAGTTGTCCACACATCTCTAAATCTTTTAAAGGTTAACTATTTTAATAATTTGACTAGTGAAAATTTATTAAAATAATATAGAACATGAAATAATAATAAAATTCAATGAATTAAGTATTAAAAATTATTAAAAACAAAATAATTTAGTGGGAGGAGGTATTTATCCCATGGAGTATGTCAAAAACCATTACAATAAAGGGTGATCAAGAATCGCTACATATATTGAATTAGTGCTGTATGATATGATTATATTTTCACATAAATAAAAAATGTAATGCGATTTTCCAATTAAACAATTCATGAAAACAACGATCTTGAAATTTATGATTATCACAGTGTATGTAAGATTGAGAACGAGAGACAAATACCCGAATTCATTTGTCGTCAGATAGAGTTCTCTTATTCTTTTCCCCTCTCTTCCTTCTGTCCTTTAATCCCCTTCCGATGGTGAGAATGACGCTTTCTTTGGCAAACCTCAAACCCTAATGATTTCTTAATTCTTTGGAATCCTCGAATCCCTTATCTTTTTCTTTGAGTAACGTCATCTTATTTATAAGGGAAAGGGGAGGGTCGATTTTACCAAAATACCCCCACTAACTCTATCATATCTTCTATAATCAATTGCCATAATCTTAATTCTCTTTAATTAGAGTTAGTATCACTATAAGTTACATGGACCATATTATTATGAGATTATGAAATAATCTTACAAAAAAAACATGTTTAAGATGATCGTTTATACAAGGAAAAAAATTACTTGACAGGCATGAATTCAAACGCGGTGGACTGCCATGTGATTTGTCAATAATAAAGGTTGTTACAGTAGTATATTATACGCAACAAACACACTTGTACAACTGTGGTGACTAATTATGGTTGGATTAAGAGTTGCGTTGTATGGCTTATTTAGCGTGGAACACCACATTATTCATATCTTCCTTATTATTAAATAATAAGATTTATGAAGCACTGACTTATGAGACAGAATATGGCACGTGACACTAATTTTAAAATTTTATAAAACACAAATACGACATACATATACATATAAAATTTAAGACTTGTTATAATGTAGTGATATTTTCATTGATGTCCAACTATCAATTTTCAATGTTTTCATTCCCCTTTCAAAATATAATGAACATTTTAGATAATTTTCTGTTCCAATACTTATTAATTTTCTAATGATTCATATTATTGTCAATTATTTAATATTTAAATATTTTTTGCTCAGATATTACTAAAACACAGCAAAAAACTTTGAAGTATGGCTTGAACACATTGGACATTGAATGTTATATTTAAACATTATCAAATACGTGCACCCGTGTATTAGACAAGTCTCTTCATGTATCAATGTCCACAATGTGTTTGACATGTAAATGCAACAGTCTCACAAAGTGTTCGTACTTCCTTAAATAAGATTTTAATTGAGCCAACACTCTTATTAAGATCTCATTCACTGATAAATAAAATGTAAGTTAACACAATATCCCACACCGAAGGAGTATATATAACTTTTTTTGGCTTAATAGAGAAAAAGTACATTTCCCACAAAATATTCAAGGTTTGTGTATCATTTGAACATCTTCTATTTTTTTTTCCAAATCTTATGGTTCAATTGTTTACCCAGAAAATTAAACACAAGCGCACATTATGCAACTCTATAACTCCACCTCCCTACAACTGCACTGATATAGTGATATAGTAATACTAAATTGGAATTCTCATATCATTTTTTATCTTAAATAATATTTATTGGGTAGGGGTGTACAAAATCCGATCCGGTCCGAAGCATTTAGACTGAATTCAGCCTGGTTTTAATTAAACTTGATTTTAGACAGCTTTAAAAAAATTCCCAATTTTAATTTATATCGGGTTCGAGTTTAGACTTAGGTCACAACCCGACCTGCATAAACTATTATACTATGCATGTGTTTCCTTCCCACCCCATAGCCCAGCCCATATTCACTCTCACTCTCACTGTCACCTACCTACCCAAAAATTAAAAAACTCTACCACTGTTTCTCTCTCTCAACTTTCACTATCTCACTCTCACACATTTTCCCATTTTTTCACCTCACTCACACCTCTCAATTCTTTCTCACCCTCACCTCTCACTCTTAGTCTCTCGCGGACTCATCTCTCTATTCTCACCCTCACCTCACTCCCCCGTGCCCGCCTCCGCTGCACCCTCCCCTTCGCTGCTCTGTCACTATGCTCTCAGTCTTCGTCGTTGTTCTCCGTCGCTATGCTGTCTCCGTCGTTGTGCTCTCTGTCTTTGTCAGCCGTCACTGTGCTCCCTATGACTTCTTCTCTATCTCCGTCATTGTGAGTGTTGTTGCTCTCTGTATCTGTGCTCTCTTTTTTTTTTCTATTTTGTATTATGTTCTTGATTGTTTATAATTTTTAAATTTTGAGTCAATATTTTGTCATGACCTATTCTTTAGATATACTTTAAAGTTCAAAACAAATGGTAGAGGAAGTGTCATCTGGCTTAGGCACAGGGGCTGAAATTGAAACTCCAATTGCAAGCATTCTTACCAGCGCAAATACTTCTGCAATAGAGTTTATTACACTAGTAATAATGTGAAAAATGAGATTGAGGGAGGGAAGTAATAGCACGAGGTCAATTGCTTTGAAAAATTTCACCAAACTTCCTTTGCAAGAGACTAAAGGGAAACATAGGGCCAAATTTAACCATTGTCATGTTACTATTAGTTGTGAAGCTACCATACATGGCACAAATTCTATGTTAAAAGATCTTTAAAAGAAACACAGTTGGAAATATTCTAAAACGGGGAAAAAAGAAACACTTCATGGATATATGCCAAAGATTGGAGAAGGTGACGAAGAACCTATGAAAACTTCTCTTGGTTATAACTTGGAGTATTGTAGAAAGGCAGTGGCTAAATTTGTGATATGTGATGAAATGCCATTTACGGTTGTTGATGGGCGAGGTTTCGTAAGATGTTGAACTAGTTAGAGACAAGATTTACAATACCATCTAGGGTAACAATTTTAAGAGATTGTTATCAATTGTTTTTAGATGAAAAGAAAAAGCTTAAGGCTTGGTTTATGAAGTCATGTGTTCATGTTTGTTTGACAACAGATTGTTGGACATCAAACCAAAATTGATCCTACTTGAGTTTGACAACACATTTCATTGATGAAGAATGTAGATTGCAAAAAAGAATTATCATCTTTTGCTTAGTTGAGAATCACAAAGGTGAAACTATTGGAAGAGAAATTGAGGGATGTTTGAGAGAATTGAGAATTGACAATGTTTTCACAATTATAGTATATAATGCAACCTCAAATGATGGGGCTATTTCATATCTTCGAAAGAAATTAGATGCTAGGGGTGGGCTAGTGTGTGGTGGAAAATACTTACAAATGAGGTGTTATGCTCATATCTTGAATTTAATTGTAAATTATGGTCTTAAGGAACACCAATCTTCCATTGAAAGCATTAGGAATATTGTTCGATATGTTAGATCATCTCCACAAAGAATCAAAAAATTCAAAGAATTCATTGTGGTTGAAATGATTAAGTCGCAAAGTCTTGTGTGTTTGGATGTTCCAACTAGGTGGAGTTCTACCTACATTATGGTAGAACATGCTGAAGATTTTGAAAAGGCATTTGATAGACTTTATGATCAAGAATCAGATTTTAGGAAATGGTTTAAGGAAGGTGAAAATGAGAAAAGGGTTGCTCCACCTACAAGTTTTAATTGGGAACATAATAGGATATTTGTTTAGTTTTTAAAAATTTTGTATGAGGCTACTTTGTGTTTCTTTGTTTCTTTGCATGTTACTTCAAATATATGTTTTCATGAAATTGTGTCAATACTTTTTGAGTTAATCTCATGGAGTCAAAATCAATCCCATCTTTTGGGGACTATGGCTTGTTCTATGAGAGCCAAGTATGACAAATACTGGGGAAATATTGAAAAGATTAATCTGCTATTGTCTTGGACCCTCGCTACAAACTAGATTGAAAAGATTAATCTGTTGTTGTTAGTTGCTATTGTCTTGGACCCCCCCGCTACAAACTTGATAATATCTCTTGGGATTTAGAGCATATATGACAAGAAGTTGGCTCCTAGCATGTCCATTTTAGTTAAAGATACCTTGAATTCGTTGTATAACTTTTATTCAAAAATGTGTTTCTGACTATAAAGATAGTGAAGATGGTGGGGATTCATCTAAGGGAATTGTTTTGAAATGAGAGTAAGGGGCCTTTTTGTCTCAACGTTGTTTTTGAAAATCGAGTAAGCACATGGAAAAAACAAAAAAGGGCTAAAGTAATTTTGGACAGTGTGCCAGACCTTGGGAGGTATTTGGCAGAGGATACTGTGGATGACAATGATGATGATGATAAAACTTTTAACATATTGAATAGGTGGAAGACAAATTCTTCAAAGTGTATGATCCTTTCTCTCATAGCTCGTGATGTATTGGGTGTTCCCATTTCTACCGTTGCATCTAAGTCTTGCTTTAGTTCTAGTGGACATGTGCTTGATGTCTATCATAGCTCTTTGTCCCCTAAAATGGCTGAAACCCTTATTTGCACTCAAAATTGGTTATTCCCTACTAAAGCCACACATGATGATCAAGATTTTGATCAATTTGATAGTACCGAGAAGATTGTCAATGGTTAGTTTATAACTCTTTATTCCTTTCTCTTGGTTAATTTATGTAAAATTTTCACATGATATTGGCTAACTTCGTATATTTTGCAAATGTTTTTACTAATGCATTTCAATCACAAAAGACAACTTCACAATATAATGTCATGAACATAGATTGATTGTAAATCTATTACAATTAAATCATGTCTATTTTGATGTCTATTGTACTTAAACTATGTCTACTTCAGTGTGCAAAAATTTATTGTAATACACCTATTATTTTTTTGTTGTTTATGTTGTCCAGTAAAATTATGAAAGCTTAAATGAAAATGCTAAGATTATAGATTTTATGTCATTTTGTTGTCATGTTTGAAATTAATTGGTGTTTAATAAGGAACTATAATATTTAGTTTACAATTTTTTCAACCTTATTTTTTAAAAGGTGTCATTTTTTTTGAAGTTTGAGATAACATTGACCTATTTTGGTCCGTTTTCTACCCAAATTTTAACTCGTTCCAAAGATGATCAGGCGGGCCTAGGGTAGGATCCGAGTCCTCCTAATTGGCACAATATAAATATAGGACTAGGTTCGGGTAAAGGCAAACACGGCCATGTACACCCCTGTTGGGTTCTAATTTGCTGACATTCAATTCAATAAATTTACAAATCTTACTAACTTATGTCGTGGGCAATCCATAAAATGACACATCAAACATTCAAGTATCCATTGAACAGTGTGTTGGGATTGTTGTTGATGCCTTAAAGCTTTGAAATAGCATATGTAGGCAAATTATTGAACCTTTTGGGAAGCTGCAAATCTTCCCATCCTTCTTCATCAAACTTAGAGAAGTAACAGTCAACGTCTCTATCACTTACAAGCTCCAATCTGGAAGGCTCCCACTAAGAAAGGCATCGTCATAAACAAGAGAACCAATGAATTATATTTTTCAATAAGGAAAGAACGTCGATCAAGTTTCATGCATCCATTTCAACAAATTCTCCAATCAAATAATGGCATGTGTTATATTTTGTATTTATAAATTACTTATCTAAAAAAAGTTATCCACATGACTTTATTTGAATGAAAAAATGGACGTAATGGGTATAAAGAACTTGATGTAAGCCTCGTCCTTACAACAATACTAAGGCAAAAATTATCATTTTGGTTCCCTACATTTATCTAATCTATCAGGTCCCCTACATTTATATGATATATCAATTTGGTCCTCTAGCTTTTCTTTTTTTATCAATTCGTTCTTCTACGTTCTAAATCACTATCAATTGAGTCATTTATTTTTTCAATCAATTTGGTCCACGCGTCTGTCATGGACGGATTAATTAGATAGTGACTTAAAATGTAATAGATCAAATAGATATAAAAGAAAATGTAAAAGGCCGATGAATTGATTTAAAAAAACTAGGGAACCAAATTGGTAGCTCGATAAACGTATGAGACGAATAAAGTCATTTTGGCTACTAACTACTAAATAAATGGGAAACAGTGGTACACAATCAAACTGGCTACCCAGTACCCACCTTGGGCTTTCTGTCTTTATCCATCAGTATAGCTCTACAACCCTGCAGCAAGGCATAACCATTAAGTAACGCATGGAAAACAAACAAATAAATAAATAGAAGAGAAACGATGCAGATGAATCAACAGAAAACCTCAAAGAAATCCTTGCTGAAGTGTCCTCGTACAATATGACAAATAATTCTATACTCAGAGACAAGGCATCGACCAACACCTTGGAGCCTGCCTTCTCTAATCTGAAAAAGTCAACAGAAATACAAAGACTGATGGTGATGACTGTTTCTTTGTATTTGGTAGTAATGATAACAATAATAATGATGACGACTACCGGAGTTTAAAGATTGTGGTTAATTGGTAGAAAAGAGAATATATCAATTAGCCTAGCTGTTATCTATCCACCAGTCTTTTTGTCCTCTCTTTATCAGATGACTTTCTTATCAAAAAAAGCATTGTTTCTTTCTGAATAGCCCAATCGATGATGTGAGCCGAGGTCATAGGAGGAATTTTATCCTTATCGATGTATTTTCTTGAGTGCCAAGCATAATAAAATCATGTTTCAAACAACCAACCTACTATCGTGCAATTGGAAAAAAGTAAACAAAAAGTAACAAAATAAAAATAAAAGTCAACCTTTTTCATCGCATTTATGCCGGCAAATAACCTTTTCTATTCTGAATATGGAGAAATGGCCAAGTCCAGTCCAATATCTGGTCTGAGGAACCATTTTTTGTTGTTTTGGAAGGGGGGTGGGGTCAGGTTCATGCAAATCTTATCAATTACAATGCTCTCTTAAAGGTTAAAACCTTTAATTGGATAGCAGAGCTTAACGGAATTAATACCAATGACATACTACAGGTTCATATGCCACATAAGGCTTTTCCCCATATATTTCTGTTATTTGCGATCCTAGCTTAGAATATATTCTCCATCTGTACTTACATTGTTTTACAGCTTTTTCATTATGGATTTCGTTGTTTGACATTTTTGAAGAGCTGAGTCTGCCCCAGGTCCTTGGACCAGCTTTTGTTGACTAGCTTTATTGATTTTTCTAGAAGTAAAGAAGCCAAATTTTTGTTGCAACGTCCAATCTATGATACAGTTTGGTACATTTGGTTTATGTGCAATGTGAGTATCTTCAAAGGAGAATTTTTTTGGACGAGGACATTCTTTGGGATAAGATTAGGCATTTCGCTTATAATGTAAACCTAATGGTGTTTTCAAAGTGTTTTCACATATAGTTATATTGAGGGATTATGAAGCTTTTTGCTTCATTGATGTTATGTGGCGTTTCTCTCTTGGTGTAAAGCTTTTGGTTGTTTATTTAGTTTCTCCTTTTAAGGCAGTCCTTGAACATGCATAAGAGAAGTGAACTTTAAGACGTACATAAAAGAGAACCGTTAATACTTTCTGGAAACGTACCAGTCTCAGAAAGACTTTAAGGCTTGTCAGAGATGCTTTCTTCAAAGATTGAATAGTGGCACAAATCCATTTATCAGCCTTATTCATAGCTTCTATTTCCTAAAACATGAGGATGAAAGTATGGTTGCTAATCAAGAAAGGTTATCCCTGATAATGCTGAAGAATATTAATCAAGCAGATATTTTTAATAGCATAACTCAAAACGTAACTTACAAGAGAAGATAATATTTCTCGAGAAACTTCGGTTGATGACATCCATCATGCAATGGGGTGCCATAATAGGCACAGATAAATGAGAAACTAAAAAACGATAAAAGAAAACAAACAAACACCACACATGCCCCACTAGTACAAATATGTATATTGATGGAGCCCATGCTAAACAATATTTATTTTGAAAAGTACAAGTTTTCACAATGAAGTTTTTCCCTGACAAAAGAAGTTGCTACCAATTCTAAACTTTGTAAACAGTTATTTTTTTCAATTATTTACGGTTAAACAATTTCCAAATTTGGGGAAAATGGGTTGGGTTCATGTTTTTTGTACAGTTATGTTACACTGAATATTGTACTTACGTTAAATTGATATTGTTACTCTTATCTGGATGGAATGGCTTCACATCATCTTTTTTGATAGTTATTAGGGAATTCTTAGTCACAGATCTAAATTATGTATACTGCTCCTATTTTGATTATTATACAAATTTATTATGAAATAAGAGTAACTTATTCAATTTGCTAACTCTTTAACCATTTTTAGTAACATGTTGCAAAACTTTTTAAAAACTTAAATATATCTATGCAGGTTAACTATTACATCAACATGTTTTCAGCAACAAAAAATTTCTAGGCTCAAAACCAAGACAAAAACTCATTCATAACAATCCAGGCGAATACTATGTCATCTAACATTGTATTAAGAATTAGGTTTTCAAGGTTTATATGTCAAATACAGTACAATATTTTCCTATTGTCAGCACATATATTCAAGTTACATTGTGTGAACCATTAATGAATAAATTTTAATACAAAACCATTTTAGAACGTTGGTGAAATTCCTATCAGTTTCATACAAAAGTATGGTCACAAAAGCAATGATGTGTACGGGATAGATGACAAGAATAACAACTGTAGGATGAGGATTAGGACATGTTCAACAATGGTTCTTATAGACGAATGTTTTGAGGAGATAATAGAATTTTACAAGCTTAAGGAAACTATGTTTTGGAAGTTTATTAAGTTGGCCGGGGTAATTGTCATCTAAAACCTCAAGATCAAATATGATACTTGCTACAATTCCCTGGAGTTCCTGCCAGAAACCTGGCTTTGGTTTTACCTCCAAACTGTTATCAACACATCACCCAATTCTACCAAACCACGTAGTTGAACCGAATGATGATAATCCTCCCGATGTTGATCAAAATAATAATGACTATCCAACCATAGATCATATTCCGAATCCTCAAATTGTTAAAGCAAACAATGATCTACATCCGCCTGAAGTTTATATTCCAGAGGAAGCTGAGAGGTGATATATTATATTAAATATGAGATGTAGTGTTTGTATTTCTTTTAAGTTCATTTAAATAAAAACATAATATGTACAATTTTCAATGCAGGGAGTTATCTGCCCATATGTCTACCAACATGTAAGAAAATCATTAGGTAATTGGTTCACATTAGTCAAATATGACATTAAACACAGTGATTCATAAGAAGATTGGATACCAAGACTAATTAATGTTAATGTTTGATTGTTGCATGTGGAGTGGAAATCAATATCCAGACAATGTGTTGAAACAAATCTTTCTTTTCAACGATCGAGTTTAACTCTTATATATAAACTAATATATTTATGTCTACAATGTTATGGCCGGTTTAGAGCTATCACAAGTTCATACTATTGAGGAGCCTGAGGGCAATGCTAGTCAATGAAATTGAGTTCTTGTTTGTTTTTATTTTCCGACTTCTCTTTATACTTCCCCTTACATTAAGTTTTCCTTTTCTTTTCTTTAGATTATTGGCATTAATTTCTTGTGCCAAACAATGTTCATGGAGTAGAAAAGAGCACAGTTAAAGATTAAGAGATCATCATATCACAATTTCCATTTTTCAAACAATTCATATTAACAAATTGATGCAAACTGCATAAAGGCTTGTAGCATCATGTAGTGTTCTATACTTAGAATTAGAGAAACTAAACCTGTAGTTAAGAAGACAACACCACCAATAACAAACACCAAAACAACAAACCAGGTTTGACAAATAGTAGCTTTCAACATGCTTTTGAACTGAGACAATGCAAAAATCAAAATGAACATTGTGCAGGTGACATCAAGGAAAATATCACCAACAATTACACCTAACTCCTAAGACAGCTGCTCAGATGGTGCAACTAAATATGCATTTGTTTTTATCTCTTTTCCCTTGTTGTGAAAGAATACAAGAAATGTACAGGAAAATTAAAAAGAGGAATTTGTTGCTAACTTCCATTATTCAGGACAAATGGAGTTTAAGTATAAGAGATTAAAGCATTCCAAATGATTGTGACTATTTCGGCTTGAATTGTTCTATGATAAAAGCAGATAACAAGATATCTCCACAACCCAAAATGATGACAACAATCCAGACACGGAAATGCTATACAATGAGCAATGACTAAGAAAATATTGCAAGAGTGGCTAAAGCATAATAAAGTATCATAGTCATGGAAAGAACCAAAATAATCAATCAACGGAATCGACACAAGACCAGAATGAATATAACAAAACATAAATTCACAAAACTTCCGTACCAATAAAATAAATTCAGCCTTTTTTTGTGTAACTAGAAAGCATATCACCTGCTTTTACCCTTTTAATAGGCCTCTAGCAACCATTTCATGGAGAAGTTTCTCTGCTTTATCATTTTCATCTTTTTCAAAAAGAGCACGAGCAATAATTTCAAAAGTTACAGCATTAGGTAAGCAACCATTGTCTTCCATTTGTGACTTCAAGGCCAATGTTTCATCAATATATCCCTCTTTACAAAGGCCATTGATCATAACACTATTCAGTAATTATTCTCATTTATTCTAAATAAAGACATAAACAGCTCAATCACTCCTGCATAAAGATTGAAACTTAAAACTGCTAATTATTTTGCAAGCAACGATTAGTACATCATAAGCAGGTGACACACAAGGCTAGTCAAGGGCTATAGGATCAACCTATGGCATTGACTAAACAACAATGTTTGAAGTTTGAACCTGATAATTTCAAAGGTGGAAAGACATAGTCAAGGGCTATAGAGTCAACCTATGGCATCCTAGAATTTGTTTCACTGCTTTGGGAATATGTTACACACCCCCCTCCTATAACCGTGGCTACCAAAAAAAGGAAAGGAAATAATTCCTTTTCCACTTGTTTATTCTAGAAGAAAGAGCAGAATATGGAGGCAATTAATTCAGAATAAAATCTGATCTGTTAAGCAATTAAATCTGATTTGTTACACAAATCAGGAGAGAATAATTTAGTTGAGGATTATTAGGGAAGGAGATTTGTTAGGAGAGAATTATGGCCAACCCATGAATTTCTCTCACTAGTTAGTATAAGAAAGATCCTTGGGGAGGGGAATAAGCATTCAGAATTTGGAATACGACTAGGGGACCAAGGGATCCATTAATTCCCAGGATTATTTCTTGTTTTTTTTTGTTCTCTAATTTTCGGCCCCAGGCCATTATTGTTTCAGTCCTGTACAGAAATTCTCCACTGGAATTTCTGAATTATTAATAAAACACCAGTAATTTCAGCAAGCTATTTTTAATTGATACTAGTTCTTACAACTGGTATCAGAGCACCGTTCCTAGGGACTGTGCATGGTTTCCGCGCGCGCTGTCATGGAGGCTAGGCTGAACACGTTAGAGAGGCAGATGGAGGAGATGAGGGAGTCTCAGGCGGAAATTAAGGAGACTCAGACTAACATATTGACGCTTCTACAGCAAATCATGAACAGGTTGCCACCACCGCAGCCACCAGGAAGTGCACAGGGAGATGAGGACAGGGGCTCGGGAGAGGGAGAAGAGGAGGAAAGAAACGAAAGGGAGGAACGGGAGCCTAGGTGGTTTGAGGCCACTAGGAAATTGGACATTCCAATATTCTCAAGTAAGGGGGCATCGGATTGGCTAGTCAAAATGGACGAGGTATTTGTTGGTCACCATTCTCAAAACTCAAATTTTAAGGAAACCAAGGAGGGAGCTGGAGGGAACAACAAAGATGAATGTAAAAGGGAAGAAGATATGGATGAATTAGTGGAAGTTCCTAAGGAGGCAAGGGTTGATTTGCCTGCAAGTGTAAAGCAAGGGCAGAAACACTCTCTTGTGATGGAGAAGGAAAATTATTTGCTGCCTATTTTTGAAAATCAAGACAGGTTGCAGAGGGGACTTGGGTCACATTCTTGGGACCCAGAAGGACATGACTGCAATGGAAGCATGCTTTGCTACTTTTTCAAGTTTTGGGAGCCAGGAGGGAGTCTCTCCTTTCACCTTGAGGACAAGGTGGTTCTTCAAGGGGAGGGTATTGTTACATACCCCCCTCCTGTAACTGTGGCTACCAAAAAAAGGAAAGGAAATAATTCCTTTTCCACGTGTCTATTCTAGAAGAAAGAGCAGATTATGGAGGCAATTAATTCAGAATAAAATCTGATCTGTTAAGCAATTAAATCTGATTTGTTAGACAAATCAGGAGAGAATAATTTAGTTGAGGATTATTAGGGAAGGAGATTTGTTAGGAGAGAATTATGGCCAACCCATGAATTTCTCTCACTAGTTAGTATAAGAAAGATCCTTGGGGAGGGGAATAAGCATTCAGAATTTGGAATACGACTAGGGGACCAAGGGATCCATTAATTCCCAGGATTATTTCTTGTTTTTTTTTGTTCTCTAATTTTCGGCCCCAGGCCATTATTGTTTCAGTCCTGTACAGAAATTCCCCACTGGAATTTCTGAATTATTAATAAAACACCAGTAATTTCAGCAAGCAATTTTTAATTGATACCAGTTCTTACAGAATAGAAACTTAAAATCCAAAACAGTAAAAGGGTGAAATAGGTTGGAGTGGACAGAAAAACTAGAGCAGAAATACCTTTAACCAAACACAAAATCTTGGAAAGGAAAGAGAATTAAAACGGATCCAACACAATGAAGGCGAAAACAATATCAAACCAAAAGTATCAACGGTTAGATTTCATGCGATAAAAAATTCCACCTAAATAAAACCTTTAACAATAAATTGACTGAAGTTTAATAGAAAAGTAACATCTTACAATGCGCAATGGCAGCCCAGTTCCAATATAAATCAGTAATGGACAAAAGATCAAAATAAATACATAACAAGCACAAATGTAGAAAACTTTTTGACCATCAGTACAAACTCTACCTTTTGTGATGTGCAATTGGAAAGCATCTCACCTACTTTCACCCATGTAATAGGCCTCTAGCAACCATTTCACGAAGAACTTTCTCTGCTTTATCATTTTCACCTTTTTCAAAAAGAGAATGAATAATAGTTTCAAAAGTCACAGCATTGGGTGGGCAATCATTGTCTTCCATCTCTGATAGCAAATTCAATGCTTCATCAAACAAGCTCCCTTTACAAAGGCCGTTGATTATAACATTATATGTGTAAACGTCTGGTTTCCAACCTTTAATCAAAAGATCCTGAAAAACCTTTTGTGCAATCTTAAGCCTTCCGCCCTTGCATAGCCCATCAATGAGTATATTGTACGTGTTAATAGTTGGATGAATTCCCTGGTCTTTAATTTTCACGAACAGTGCAATTGCCTTGTCCAGTTGATGGTTTTTGCATAAAGCATCTAAGAAGGAATTGTAGGTGATTACATTAGTAGGTTGGCCTCTTCTATGCATCTCATTGACAAGCTTCCAAGCACAAGAAATTCTCCCTAATTTGCACATCCCATCGATAAGAGTATTGTAAGTTACAACGTCTGGAGTCACATCTTTGCAACTCATGTCTTTGAAGAGTTTCTTGGCTTCATCCACCATTTTAATCTTACATAATCCATTAATCATGATACTATAGCTGTGAACGTTAGGAGTCACTCGTCTTGAGGCCATAGTGTTGAATACATATTTAGCCTTGTTAACTTCATTAACTAAGCAATACCCGTCCATTAGACTATTGTAAGTAAAAACATCTGCTTCAACACCATCTTTAATCATCACAGCTAACAAAATTTTAACTTGTTTGACATTTCCTTCCTTGCAAAATCCATCGATTAAGGTGTTATAAGTATGAACATCTGGACTAATCTTGTTCAACACCATCTCATTCAACAAATCAATTGCTTCCTTCAAAAGACCCACAAGACACAATCCATAGATTAGTGTATTGTAAGTAACAACATTTGGTTCAACACCATCTTTAATCATCACAGCTAACAAAATTTTAACTTGTTTGACATTTCCTTCCTTGCAAAATCCATCGATTAAAGTGTTATACGTACGAACATTTGGACTAATCTTGTTCAACACCATCTCATTCAACAAATCAATTGCTTCCTTCAAAAGACCAACAAGACACAATCCATAGATTAGAGTAGTGTAAGTCACAACATTAGGAGAGATTCCCCTGCCAACCATTTCAGAATATAAACCATATGCCTCTGTTATAAGTTTATCTTTACACATGCTATCAATGATTGTGTTGTAAATGACCACGTTAGGCATAACCCCTAGTCCTTGGATCTTTCTCAGCACCAGAATGGCAGCTTCTGTCCGTCCTATTTGACATAGGCCCTTGATCAAGGTGCCATAACTAACTTCGTTCAACTGAAACCCTTGAGCTACAACCCTATCATGAAAGTGCAGTGCTTTCTCGACCTCGCCATTGAGACAGAGACCTTTCATGAGTGTTGTCAGGGTTATGGCATCTGGCTGATAACCCATCTTGAGAATCTTTGAGAATGCAGAGAAAGCCAATGCCATTTGACGCATGTGGCAGTAACAATTGATCAAGATGCTTAGAGTGACGATGCCTGGCGTAATTCCCCTGAGCTCCAATTGCTTGGAAAGGGAAATAGCAGTGGGGAAATGCTTCATCTTCGCAAGGGACCCTAGAATCTTGTTAAATTCGACAATGGGCGGCGTGCGATGCATATAGAGCATGCGATGGAAGGAAGCAACGGCATCGTCAGGGTTGTGAAAGGGAGAAGATCTCGAAGCTTGGGGATGGTTAGGGTTTAGGGAATGAGAGGATAGGATCCTCAGAGTGAGATAGAGAAAGGAAGAGGGTTTGGGGATTGGAATTGAAATCGAAATCGGAAGCAAAGAAGGAAGTTTAGAGAGGGAAAGAGCAGCATACCTATTATGGCTCCACAATGACATGGTTGCTCGTTGCTTAAGGATTGTCTCTTCCCCGCTTCCTCACCTCTGCGACAAGAACCAGTGGACGCGGTTTTGAGAAAAGATGTGATGAGTAGAAAGAAGCAAAGAAGTTCGGGCTTCCAAGGTAAAGAAAAGATTGTTTCAAGAATCAAGGGGGAACAATGAGGTAGGTATGTGAGATAATAGGAAAATGGGTATCTTGGAGAGGAAACGGCGGATTAAGAAGCTTGAAGGATGTAAGATTTATGTAAGATAATAACAAAATTTTCTAGTTAAATTTTGAAATAAGATCATTTAAAACATTGTAAATATAAACCATGTGGCTTTCTGGCGATACCTCTTCTGCGTATATGCAACGTTCCGGGGTTGAACATCGCATTTCATATTTTATAAATTTTCCTCCATATTTTTGTTGTTAGGGCTGGCCTAGCCGTCTTAAGCTAGCCTAGATCTGGTCTCTTTAGATGAACAGACTTTCTCCACGAGGTCCCGCTCTTCATAGATAAACTTAGGATTTGCGATCTAGGTAAGATTGGTTCAGGATCATGGGATCGTTTTCTATCAGATAGGAAGGGCTATTTCACAAAATGTACTTCTAAGTAATTGCTCCATAGATCCTATATCTATCTATATGAAGAAGAAAACATGTAACGAGGGGGATTCGTATTTGTATAAATGGTACTTCGAACTTGGAACGAGCATGAAGGAATTAATGATACTTCTTTATCTTTTGAGTTGTTCTGCTGGATCGGTCGCTCAAGACCTTTGGTTAAATATTCTCTCCGTGTCTATTTCTGATAATTTTAAAAACTATATTCGTCAAAATTTCTTATCATTTCATGATTTGATATAACATATTGATGTGTTACAAGAGTTAATGTGATAAATTAATATTTTTTAGTAAAATGTTTATAAAGATGTGCAACATAAGCTCAAGTTGTCCGCACATCTCTAAACCTCTTACAAGTTGACTATTTCAATAATTTGACTAATGAAAATTTATTACAATCATATAGAATATAAAATAAAAAAATTCAATGAATTAAGTATTAAAAATTATTAAAAACAAACCAATTTAGTGGGAGGAAGTATTTATTCATGGAACATGTGAAAAACTATTACTATAAAGGGTGATCACGAATTGCTACATATATTCAATTAGTGTTGTATGATATGATTATATTTTCATATAAAAAAAACGTGTTTAAGATAATCGTTTATACAAGGAAAAAAAAATTACTTGATAGGCATGAATTCAAACTCGGTGGACTGACATGTGATTTGTCAATAATAAAGGTTGCTACAGTATTATATTATATGCAACAAACACACTTGTACAACTGCAATGACTAATTATGGTTTGATTAAGAGTTGTGTTGTATGGCTTAGTTAGCGTGGAACACCACATTACTTATATCTTATTTATTATTAAATAATAAGATTTATGAAGCACTGGCTTATGAGACACAACATGACACGTGACAATAATTTTAAAATTTTATAAAGCACAAATACAACATATATATACATATAAAATTTAAGACTTGTTATAATGTAGGATATTTTCATTGATGTCTAACTATCAATTTTCAATGTTTTCATTCCCCTTTCAAAATATAATGAACATTTTAGATAATTTTTTTGTCAATACTTATTAATTTTCTAATGATTCATATTATTGTAAATTATTTAATATTTAAATATTTTTTGCTCAGATATGACTAAGACACAGCCAAAAACTTTGAAGTATAGCTTGAACACGTTGGACATTGAATGTTATATTTAAACACTATCAAATACGTGCAATCCGTGTATTAGACAAGTCTCTTCGTGTATCAATGTCCACAATGTGTTCGACATGTAAATACAACATCTCACAAAGTGTTCGTACTTCCTTAAATAAGATTTTAATTGAGCCAACACTCTTATTAAGATCTCATTCACTGATAAATAAAATGTAAGTTAACACAATATCCCACACCGAAGGAGTATATATAACTTTTTTTGGCTTAATAGAGAAAAAGTACATTTCCCACAAAATATTCAAGGTTTGTGTATCATTTGAACATCTTCTATTTTTTTTTCCAAATCTTATGGTTCAATTGTTTACCCAGAAAATTAAACACAAGCGCACATTATGCAACTCTATAACTCCACCTCCCTACAACTGCACTGATATAGTAATACTAAATTGGAATTTCCATATCATTTTTTATCTTAAATAATATTTATTGGGTAGGGGTGTGCAAAATCCGATTCGGCCCAAAGCATCTGGACTGAATTGGGTACGATTTTAATTAAACTCGATTTTAGACAGCTTTAAAAAAACCCCAATTTTAATTCATATCGGGTTTGAGTTTAGACTTGAGTCACTCAACCCGACCCGCATAAACTATTATACTATGCATTTCTTTCCTTCCCATCCCATAGCCCAGCCCATTTTCACTCTCACTCTCACTCTCACTCTTACCTACCTACCCAAAAATTAAAAAACTCTAACACTATTTCCCCTCTCAACTATCACGGTCTCACTCTCACCCATTTTCTCATTTTTTCACCTCACACACACCTCTCAGTTCTCTCTCACCCTCACCTCTCACTCTTAGTCTCTCGCAAACTCATCTCTCTTTTCTCACCCTCACCATACTCCACCTCACCCTTCCCTCACGCCTCACACCTCACGGCTTCATCTCTTTGCTCTCACCCTCACCTCACTCCGCCGCGCCCACCTCCCTTGCGTCTTCCTCTTCCCTGCTCTCTCACCGTGCTCTCCTACTCCGTCGTTATTCTCCGTCGTTGTGCTCTCTGTCTCCGTCGGTCATCACTGTGCTCTCTATGACTTCCTCTCTGTCTACGTCACTGTGAGTGTTGTTGCTCTCTGTATCTGTGCTCTTTTGTTTTCTATGTTCTTGATTGTTTAAAATTTTTAAATTTTGAGTCAATATTTTGTCATGACTTACTCTTTAGATATACTTCAAAGTTCAAAACAAATGGTAGAGGAAGTGTCATCTATCTTACCAACGCAAATCCTTCTGCAATAGAGTTTGTTACACCAGCAATAAATGTGAAAAATGAGGTTGAGGGAGAGGGAAGTAATATCACAAGGTCAATTGCTTTGAAAATTTTCACCAAACTTCCTTTGCAAGAGACTAAGGGGAAACATAGGGCCAAATGTAACCATTGTCATGTTACTATTAGTTATGAAGCTACCAAACATGGCACAAAATCTATGTTAAAACATTTGTAAAAAAACACAGTTGAAAATCTTCTAAAACTGGGAAAAAAGAAACACTCCATGGATATATGCCAAAGATTGGAGAAGGTGATGAAGAACCTATGAAAACTTCTCTTGCTTATAACTTGGAGTATTGTAGAAAGGCAGTGGCTAAATTTGTGATATGTGATGAAATGCCATTTAGGGTTGTTAATGGGCGAGGTTTCGTAAGATGTTGAACTAGTTAGAGCCAAGATTTACAATTCCATCTAGGGTAACAATTTCAAGAGATTGTTATCAATTGTTTTTAGATGAAAAGAAAAAGCTTAAGGCTTGGTTTATGAAGTCACGTGTTCGTGTTTGTTTGACAATAGATTGTTGGACATCAAACCAAACTTTATCCTACTTGAGTTTGACAGCACATTTCATTGATGAAGAATGTAGATTGCAAAAAAGAATTATCATCTTTTGCTTAGTTGAGAACCACAAGGGTGAAACCATTGGAAGAGAAATTGAGGGATGTTTGAGAGAATTGAGAATTGAAAATTGACAATGTTTTCACAATTATAGTAGATAATGCAACCTCAAATGATGGGGCTATTTCATATCTTTGAAAGAAATTAGATGCTAGAGGTGGGCTAGTGTGTGGTGGAAAATACTTACAAATGCGGTGTTGTGCTCATATCTTGAATTTAATTGTAAATTATGGTCGTAAGGAACACCAATCTTCCATTGAAAGCATTAGGAATGTTGTTCGATATGTTAGATCATCTCCACAAAGAATCAAAAAATTCAAAGAATGCATTGAGGTTGAAATGATCAAGTCTCAAAGTCTTGTGTGTTTGGATGTTCCAACTAGGTGGAATTCTACATACATTATGTTAGAACATGCAGAAAATTTTGAAAAGGCATTTAAAGACTTTATGATCAAGAATCAGATTTTAGGAAATGGTTTGAGGAAGGTGAAAATGAAAAAAGGGTTGGTCCACCTACAAGTATTAATTGGGAACATAATAGGATATTTGTTCAGTTTTTAAAAATTTTCTATGAGGCTACTTTGTGTTTCCATGTTTCTTTGCATGTTACTTCAAATATATGTTTTCAAGAAATTGCGTCAATACTTTATGAGTTGATCTCATGGAGTCAAAATCAATCTCATCTTTTGGGGACTATAGCTTGTTCTATGAGAACCAAGTATGACAAATACTGAGCAAATATTGAAAAGATTAATCTGCTATTGTTAGTTGCTATTGCATTGGACCCTCGCTACAAACTTGATTGAAAAGATTAATCTGTTGTTGTTAGTTGCTATTGTCTTGGACCCCCCACTACAAACTTGATAATATCTCTTGGGTTTTAGAGAATATATGACAAGAAGTTGACTCCTAGCATGTCCATTTTAGTTAAAGACACATTAAATTCGTTGTATAACTTTTATTCAAAAGATGTTTCTGACTATAAGGATAGTGAAGATGGTGGGGATTCATCTAAGGGAATTGTTTTGAATGAGAGTAAGGGGCCTTTTTGTCTCAAAGGTGTTTCTGAAAATCGAGTAAGCACGTGGAAAAAAAAAGGGCTAAAGCAAATTTGGACAATGCGTCAGACCTTGAGAGGTATTTGGCTGAGGATACTGTGGATGATAATGATGATGATGATGAAACTTTTAACATATTGAAATGGTGGAAGACAAATTCTTCAAAGTATAAGATCATTTCCCTCATAGTTGGGTGTTCCCATTTCTAGCGTTGCATCTAGGTCTTGCTTTAGTAAGGGTGGACATGTAGTTGATGTCTATCGCAGCTCTTTGTCCCCTAAAATGGTTGAAGCTCTTATTTGCACTCAAAATTGGTTATTCCCATCAAAAGCCACACTTGATGATCATGATTTGGATCAATTTTATAGCACCGAGAAGATTGTCAATGGTTAGTTTATAACATCTTTATTCTTGTCTCTTGGTTAATTTATGTAAAATTTTCACATGATATTGGCTAACTTCATATATTTTGCAGATGTTTCTTCTAATGCATTTCAATCACAAGGGGCAACTTAACAATAGAATGTCATGAACATAGATTGATTGCAAATCTATTGTAATTAAACCATGTTTATTTTGGTGACTATTGTACTTAAACTATGTCTACTTCAGTGTGTAAAAATTTATTGTAGTACCCCTATTATTTTTTTGTTGTTTACGTTGTCCACTAAAACTACAGAAGCTTAAATGAAAATGCTAAGATTATAGATTTTATATCATTTTGTTGTCATGTTTGAAATTAATTAGTGTTTAATAAGAAAATATAATGTTTAGTTTGCAATTTTTTCAACCTTATTTTTTAAATGGTGTCATTTTTTTCGTTGAAGTTTGAGATAACATTGACCAGTTTTGGTCCATTTTTTACCCAGATTTTAACTCACTCCAAAGATGATCAGGCGGGTCTAGGGTAGGATCCGAGTCCTCCTAATTAGCACAGTCTAAATATAAGGTCGGGTTCGGGTAAAGGCAAACACCGTCATGTACACCCCTATTGGGTTCTAATATGTCGACATTCAATTCAATAAATTTGCAAATCTTATTGACTTTTGCTGTGGGGAATCCATAAAATGCCACATCAAACATTCAAGTATCCATTGTACAGTGTGTTGGGATTGTTGTTGATGCCTTAAAGCTTTGAAATAGCATATGTAGGCAAATTATTGAACCTTTTGGTAAGCTCCAAGTTTTCCCATCCTTCTTCATCAAGCTTAGAGAAAGTATCGGTCAACGTCTTTATCACTTACAAGCTCCAATCTGCAAGGCTCCCACTGAGAAAGACATCGTCATAAACAAGAGAACCAATGAATTATATTTTTCAATAAGGAAAAACTTCGATCAAGTTTCATACATCCATTTCAACTAATTCTCCAATCAAATAATGACATGTGTTATAATTTGTATTTATAAATTACTTATCTAAAAAAAGTTATCCACATGACTTTATTTGAACGACAAAATGGATGTAATGGGTATAAAGAACTTGACGTAAGCCTTGTCCTTACAACAATACTAAGGCAAAAATTATCATTTTGGTTCCCTACATTTATCTAATCTATCAATTTGGTCCCCTGCATTTATAGGATATATCAATTTGGTCCTGTAGTGTTTCTTTTTTTATCAATTCGTTCTTCTACGTTCCAAATTACTATCGAGTCATTTATTTTTTTAATCAATTTCGTCCGCACGTCTGTCGTGGAAGGATTAATTAGAAAGTGACTTAAAATGTAATAGACCAAATAGATATAAAAGAAAATGTAAAGGACCAATTTAATAACTATGTGAAACATACATGACCAAATTGATTTAAAAAAAAAACTAGGGAACCAAATTGGTAGCTCCATAAACGTATGAGACGAATAATGTTATTTTGGCTACTAACTAATAAATAACTGGGAACCAGTGTTACACAATCAAACTGGCTACCCAGTACCCACCTTGGGCTTTCTGTCTTTATCCATCAGTATAGCCCTACAACCCTGCAGCAAGGCATAACCATTAAGAAACGCATGGAAAACAAACAAACAAATAAATAAATAAATAGAACAGAAACAATGTAGATGAATCAACAGAAAACCTCAAAGAAATCCTTGCTGAAGTGTCCTCGTACAATATGACAAACAATTCTATACTCAGAGACAAGGCATCGACCAACACCTTGGAGCCTGCCTTCTCTAATCTGGAAAGGTCAACAGAAATACAAAGACTGATGATGATGTCTGTTTAAAGATTGTGGTTAATTGGTAGAAAAGAGAATACATCAATTAGCCTAGTTGTTATCTATCCATCAGTCTGTTGTCCTCACTTTATGAGTTACGCAGATGAATTTCTTATTAAAAAAAGCATTATTTCTTTCCGAATTTATCCTTATCGAAGCATTTTCTTGAGTGCCAAGCATAATAAAATCATGTTTCAAACAATCAACCTACTATCGTGCAATTAGAAAAAAGTAAACAATAAGTAACAAAATAAAAATAAAAGTCAACCTTTTTCATCGCATTTATGTCGGCAAATAACCTTTTCTATTCTGAATATAGAGAAATGGCCAAGCCCAGTACAATATCTGGTCTCAGGAACCTTTTTTTTGTTGTTTTGGTAGTGGGGTGGGGTCGGGTTCATGCAAATCTTATCAATTACAATGCTCTCTTAAAGGTTAAAACCTTTAATTGGATAGCAGAGCTTACTGGAATTAATACCAATGACATGCTACAGGTTCATATCCCACATAAGGCTTTTCCCCTTATATTTCTGTTATTTGCGATGCTAGCTTAGAATATAATCTCCATCTGTACTTGCATTGTTTTCCAGCTTTTTCATTATGGATTTCTTTGTTTCACATTTTTGAAGAGCTGAGTCTGCCCTAGGTCCTTGGACCAGCTTTTGTCTAGAAGTAAAGAAGCCAAATTTTTGTTGCAACGTCCAATCTATGATACAGTTTGGTACATTTGGTGTATGGTAAAAAATGCAATGCTGTTGTGTACGGGATAGACGACAACGATAACTGCTTTAGGATGGGGATTAGGACATGTTCTACAATGGTTCTTATAGACGAAGGTTTTGAGGAGATAATAGAATTTTCCAAGCTTAAGGAAAACTATATTTTGGATGTTTATTATGCTGGCCGGGGTATTTTTCATCTAGAACCTCAAGATCACATGCGATACTTGCTACAATTCCCTAGAGTTCCTGCCAGAAACATGGCTTTGGTTTTACCACCAAACCGTTATCAACATATCACTCAATTCTACCAAGCTACGTAGTTGAACCGAATGATGATAATCCTCCCGATGTTGATCAAAACAATAATTTTCAATGCAGGGAGTTATCTGCCCATATGTCTACCAACATATAACAAAATCATTAGGTAATTGGTTCACATTGGTCAAATATGACATTAAACACAGTGATTCATAAGAAGATTGGATACCAAGACTAATTAATGTTAATGTTTGATTGTCGCAGGTGGACTGGAAATCAATGTCTAGACAATGTGTTGAAACAAATCTTTCTTTTCAACAATCGAGTTTAACTCTTATATATAAACTA
>QANU01007665.1:7381-24408 GCA_003254905.1 Nissolia schottii
TATATATATATATTAATAAATTATATTAATTTATTATTAGTTTATTATAAATATCCTAGCTCTTATTCTATTTCAGTCGCTTTTAACCACTTCTGGCGCACTCACGGTTCTCCGAAAAATATCCTAAATATACATCCGTGATCTACGAATTTTTTCCTGACCATATGAGTATGTCAGGTTAAGGTATTCGTGAACAAATTACCTGGGGCAATTTTCACAGATACCTTAGGTACGTACCGAAATCCTAGTTTCCGGCGAAATTTAGCACGGACCTTGCGGCACTTCGCGAGATCGAGAAGCAATTATTTGAATGATATTTGAAAGCAATTTAATTTTCTAAATAATTTTTCCAGTCCAAATAATCACCTCTAATTTGCTTCTAATTAAGCGAAATTAGGATTTAAGCGAAATTTCCATAAGGGAAAAATCTGGGATGTTACACTGAGGACTGAGCTACACTATGCTTTCGAGCATGATTACGGTGTATGTTTCAGCTAAGTGGTATGTGCTAAGTTCCTGTGTACTTACCTTTCTTGAGACTAATCAACTCGGAATTGTGCAGGTACTACACATTAGGCATACCGCCCCGTAGGGATACTACACAGCGCACTTTGGTACCTGTAGATCTTGCAGATGTTCTTAGGTAGGTGGCTGCGACTACCCAGGCCCAGGCCCAGGCCACCGCATAGATGGCAGCCTCTAATGCCCAATGCAATGCTCCTCAGACGACTCAGGAGATCGAGGCCCTGAGGTATAGAGATTTCAACAGGGCTAACCCACCAGCATTTGAAGGGTTGATGGACCCTGACCTAGTCCACAGCTGGATCCGCAAGCTGGAGCAGATCTTTGAGGATATCCCGTGCACCGATCTTCAGAAGATCAAGTTTGCTTCGAGGAAGTTAGAAGGAGCAGCAGGGGAATGGTGGGATATGACCAGGCCCCAGTTTGAGCAAGAAGAGTATCAGGCTACTTAGGAGCAGTTCAAGTTGGCCTTCATGGACAAGTATTTTCCACAGGAGCTGCAAGACAGAAAGGAGGTTGAGTTCTTAGAGCTGAAGCAGGGAAATATGACGGTCGCAGAGTACACTGCTACCTTTGAGAAACTCTGCCGGTATTCTTAGATATACAGGATCCACCCTAATGAGGGTTGGAAATGTGGAAAGTATCAGCGCGGATTGAAGCCCGAGTTGAAGGTCTTTCTGAACGTCTCTGGTGTACGAGACTATGCCACTCTTGTCAACACTTGTCTGGCTCAGGAAGAAGCCAACAGAGATTTGGCCCAAGTTCGCAGCGAGAGGTTCAAGAGAAGGTTTGATGAAGCAGGCGGTTCCCAAACAGAGTAGAGGAAGAGGGGACCCTTTCAGACACCAGTTGCAGGAAGAGGCAGAGGTCAGTATCTGCCGAGGCCACAGCAGATAATGGGGAGAGCCCCGAATCAGCCCCGACAAGGACTAACTAGGGTAGGGACCCCAGCAGTGAGACCTCCACCATCAGGTACTCTGGGTCGTAGCACACCAGACACTCAGCCGAGAGTTGACCCCCGCCTACTCTGTCCAAAATGCGGCAGAGGACATTTTGGAGAGTGCCTAGCAGGCTAAGGGGTTTGCTTCAGGTACGGAAAGGCAGGTCATTTTGTAAAGGACTACCCAGTAGCCCCACCGTCCACCCAACGTCAGGGGCGAGTGTTTACCATGGCAGGCGAAGAAGCTCAGGACGGAGATGGTCTCATTTTGGGTAAGTGCATCCTTAACGGAAAAACCTTGATTGTATTGTATGATTCCAGAGCGTCACACTCCTTTATATCCTACGGTAGTGTGAAGGAGCTGAATTTATCTCCTACGACACTGCCGTACACGCTTGCTGTATCCACACCCACTGCACCGCCGGTTAAGACTTGTCAAGTATTTCTACGGTGCCCTTTTCAGCTACAAGAAAGAAAGTTCGTGGCTGACTTAATCTGTCTTCCCCTAGTAGGACTAAATAGGATACTAGGGATGGATTGGTTGAATGCCAATAAGGTGGTTCTTGACTGTGCCAGGAAGCTGGTCACTTTTTCCCCTACCACTGTCAGCCCAGTAGCGTCAGAGGAGGAGTTGCCGACTCCTTACTGTTGTCAGCTAAGAGATCAAGGGTATGTCTTCTTTGCATCGTCAGAAGTGGAAGTTAACAGACTGGAAGTCAGAGATATTCCTGTGGTTCAGGACTATCCAGATGTTTTCCCCGATGACATTCCAAAGTTTCCGCCGGAACGGGAGGTAGAGTTTTCGATTGATCTGGTGCCAGGCGCTGGACCCATTTCCATTGTGCCGTATCGCATGTCCCCGCTAGAACTACAGGAGTTGAAAAAGCAGTTGGAGGAGTTATTGGGGAAGTAATTCATTCGACCGAGTGCATCACCGTGGGGTGCACCAGTGCTATTTGTCAAGAAAAAGGACGGCACCATGAGAATGTGTGTCGGTTATAGGCAGTTGAACAAGGTGACAATCAAGAACAAGTACCCGCTGCCCAGAATCGATGATCTTCTGGATCAGTTGAAGGATGCAAAGGTGAAACACCCTAGCTAACTGGATATGCTTAAGTTGCATGCAAGCTCACTAGGTCGTTTACTGTAACACCCTAGCTAACTGTTCACGCGTACGTCGCAAACAATGCTCACTAGGTTGTTATCTGCTTTGGTGGGGATTACTTAGTCCCATGTATTCTTTTAAAAATAATGCTACCCAAAATATGGACCAAATTTAAACTTTCTTTATACGTCACATAGAGTAAATTAGGAGCCTTGTTGCGTTTAGAACATGCATTTTGAATGGAAACATAGCATGTGTAACGATAAATAAAGATATCATTAGTACCCGCCAAGATAACAAACCATGGTCCTCCATACATTCATAAGCAATATCTACATAGTATTATAAGTATCAAGCACAAACATCACATAGAGATACAAATACACATATGTCCTCTAATAGCTAATCGTCTGATCTTCAGCTGTCCTCCCTTGAAAGGGTTCTATCTCCTGTAGCTCCTCTCCTCGTCCCTCGTGTTGCCTGTCTGCTCGGACGTCTTCCCTATCCTCATCGTGCTCACCTAGAACCATAAAGAAGTGGGGGGATGAGAACACTGGGTTCTCAGTGGGTTACCTCTGGTCTCGCTACTTGTATTACACTTAATTATGATTCCGCCGCTCAGGGGGTCTCTAAGTGTCACAGTTATACTATCACCCTACTGATTTTAAGATCCATACTAAGCCTGAGCAGCTTTATCTAGTTACTAAGTGACTGGGGAACCTATTCTTCATTACTAGGTCATCTGTTCTCTATCTTACTTCCTAAGTCACACATAATCACATATTTCACATAATCACATATCACATAATAAGCTTCAGTGCGCGTCCACTTATAACCGTGCCCATTTTAATTATAAGCTTCTTCACACATTCACTTATGTACAGTTATATCACTTAGAGCAATTACTTCAAGCTCAACCCCCCCGTAACGGTGGCCTACCGCGACAGGCTTCCTTGTTGTCTCAGTATCGTGAGGACTGGGCCGCGCTAAACCTCAGTAGCTCACGATAGGAGAATCCACCCTTATGCTAGGGGTGGCGAGGGGACCCTACCCCGTCCTTATGCTAGGGACAAGGCATGCCCAGGGTTCAACTTGCCCTTCCTGCCAGCTATTACGCACAGCTAGGAAAAGATTCCTTTTTCCTTCCTTTCTTTTTCCTTTTTGGGACTTAGTGACGTCATGCCCTTTTCCTTTTCCTTTAGTTCTTCCGAGCCAGGCGTGAACTCCTGGTCCTCGGTCTCATTCATCCTTTCTTTCTTTTCCTTTCCTTTCCTTTCTTTTTCCAAAAACATTTCCATGACACATAATCACATAGCATTCATCATTACAGTTCATCAAATCCAGTCCATTTCATTTACAGTCCATAAACATTAAACATAAAGCTTTATTTCATGACCTTGTCATACTTTAAAACATTTAAACATAAATCCTTAAATCATAACATACTTAATAAAATCAGTAGATCCATGGATAATTGCAAGCAGTATAAAAATTATGTTTTAAGAAATGTTTTTGTACACATAAAAATTGATAATTGTCGAAAAGGGAGTTCTGGCCTTCGTCAGACCGCTCAGTGCACCCTGACGAATTTCAGCTCCTAATTCCTGCAATATTCCATGTTCCACAAGGTTCCTAAACATCAATCCTTAGAACATTTCTTTCATCATTTCCAACCAATTTCTAATAGCCATAAACATACTTTCAAACATCCAAAAATCATTTCCATAATCAAGTTCATATTCTCCTAACCGTCTAGTCACAAAGCATATAGCATATCTGACACATAAAGCACATATTCACCTAACAATTCATCAAAGAGGCATTCAATAAGAACAAAGAGGCATCAAATAAGAAAACCTAGCATAATCTAACATAGAACACATCACAAATGAAACTCAAGCGTCCTAGACCACATAGACAGTGGTTATGTTAGGTTTACCCACCGTTACCGTGGTGCCGACGGTTCCGGCTTGCTCCTAGCTTGCTTGGCTGCCTCCTAGCTCCTCATGTCCGAATTTGCTGCAGCTTTCCATGGGTTCTTGGAGTGATTTTCGTGGCTAAGGGTTAGGGGATTCGTGGAGGAAGTGAACTGGGTTTAAGGCAGGCGGTGTCTGGGTCTCCGGTTTGTCAGAACAGCAGTCGATCGACAAACGGACAGAGTTCTGGCAAGGATTCCAATTTTTCATGTCATTTTCGGTTTTGGGGTGGTATTTATAGCCCAAGAGCTGATTGCCACTTTACCATTTTGCCCTTGGCCCAAAATTACCAAAATGCCATTTTAATTTCATTTTCTATTTATTTAATTGATTTGGATAATACCTAGGTCAAATCAAGTCACATCAAGGCATATTTAATTATTTTTCTTGAAAATATCTGCCTTTTCTTGAAAATATCTGCCTCCCCACGTGCTAAATCAGATTGGGCCCCACCTCGGTCCCGTTTCGCTCGTTTTTGATCGTTCGCAGTCCCGGTGCGTCGCGCACGGTCGTCCGAAAAATATTCCGCTTGTACCGTCGCGATCCTCTAATTACCCCCTTCCTAAGAATATTATTTTTAGAAGGTGTTTGTGAATTTTTCTCCGGAGGAGTATTTTTCACAGATACCTTTAATACATCGTTAAGCTCCCGCGTCTGCGGACAACCGTTCCGCTTGCGGTTTCGCTATCTCCCAAACTTCCCAATAAGGTTGTGGGGCCAATCTAAGGTATTTGGGACTTTCTCCCGGTACAAGTTGGATTCCCAGAGACTTGAGACTCTCTGCTCAGTTCTACTGGCTAGACGGGGCTAAACGGGACTGTTCTAGTGTCTGCGGAATCGTCCGAAACTGACCCGATTTCCGTTTTTCCGACACTTTAAGTTTTTCATCCATTTCTAGGGGTCGAGAGGAATCATTTGAGTGTCAGCAGAATTTGGAAATACCAAACAGAATAATTTCTACAGACACTCGAGTCCGAGGTAATCAGGCTTCTACCTTCCTGACGTGTCCAGCGTGGCTAGCGTTCCCGGGCATCCTCTTTTATTCCTAAGCTTCTTGGTACTCTATACTCCTTCTATTCCTTTCAGATTCTCCCTAACGCCGCACTTATCCACCTGAGCCACATAGTCCCGCACATCCGGTGCTTGACGGACACCTACAGCTCACGCTTCCAACCTCTGATGGAGTTCGTTCACGAGTTTATTATGCGAAATCTTTGCTAAGGAAAACTGGGATGTTACATTTACTATCTGGTCGGAATACCTTAGTCCATAGTTACTTTCGCAAATAGTTGATTAAGAAAATAAGGACCGATTTTAAACTTTTCAATTGCATTGATTAATTACAAAAATAGAGCCATGCGTCGGAAAGAACAAGTATAACAAGTGGTAAAGCCTTTGGGCTTAGCGGATAACAATATAATGATAAGGCATAACATATACATACATTTGGTCCATCAAAAGATCATGCAATTATAATTACAATAAGTAAGTACAAAGAACATATACATAATCCAAAAGTAGCATATACATAATCCAAAATACAAAATATCAGAGTGCAAGGGCTACTGGAACACTACTCAGCAGGCCCTTGATAAAAAATCCCAGTGTCCAGCTATCTCTGGGCAACCCTCCTGACACGACCGCTCATGGCTCCTCGGTCTGCTCATTAGCATCCTCATAGTATGAGTCCTCATATGTCCCTGAAGTCATAAGGCAGTGGGAGTGAGAACGGTAGGTTCTCAGTGGCAATAACTTTAGCTCCTGTGGATCCCGTGTCATATTAAGTCGGACTTCAGGCCGCTCAGAGATTTCTAAGTGTGTAAATATACTAACATCCTACTGATTATTATCTGGCCTAAGTTCTGAACGGCTTTATCTACATTACTAGGTGATAGGGGAACTATTCTTGTTTACTACGTTTTCGTGCTTATTAACATTACGTTTACATACATAGCCGTCTCGAGCGTTCTCTTGACGCTAAATTACAGAATAACAGTTACATATAATAATGAACAGCAGAATGAACGTGCTTTTGGAATATATGTTATTCCCACCATAGCATTGCCCTCTTTCGACCCTGCTATGACGGAATAACCTCGTACCCCCAGTGTAGGCCCTCTTTCGACCTTCCTGCGGTGGGCTTCCACCTGCCGCGTATCCTCTCTGACCCCTCGGCAGTGGGCAGATATTGTACCCCCACCTAGCATTGCCCTCTTTCGACCGTGCTAGGCATGATAACCGCACACCTTGCAGGGATGCCATATCGACACCACCTGTGGCGGGCTTCCACCTTCAGGATGTCCCTCTGACCTCCTGAAGTGGGATCGTTATTTGGCTCTCGTGATCACGACCTCAGAATTTTCAGCAGCATTTCAGAATTTCACTTCTTTTCAGTACTTGCAGCATGTCATGACTTGTTTCCTATTGTTCATTTCATAATCTTTACTTATCTCATAATTACTCCTAATTATTTAACTTTCCTTATCATAAAATGCATGGAATGCACATACTTCACATATTTCATTCACAAATTACAATTACAGCATTGAGTGCTAGACTATGGGCTTCAAAATTGCTTCCATGAACACTTCGGTCACTCTCCGCGGACTCGGCAACTACACTATACCTCCGCGTAACCCACTCAAACACTCCAGGGAACCACTCATCAACTCCAGGGACCCTTCGCAGAACCCACTCAGAAACTCTCCAGGGAACCACTCAGCAACTCTAGGGAACCTCCGCGGAACCCACTCAGAAACTCTCCAGGGAACCACTCAGCAACTCCAGGGAACCTCCGCAGAACCCACTCGGAAACTCTCTCGGTGTCCGATCAACAACTTTCTAGACCCCTCTCAGTCACTATCCGTGAAACCACTTAGCACCATCCCAGGTGCCGCTCAACAACTCTCTGGACCGCTCTCAGTCTCTTTAAGCGGAAACACTCAGCACCATCCCAGGCGCCGCTCAACAACTCTCTAGGCTACTCTCGGTCTATCTCCGCGGAACAACTCGGCAACGGTACTTGGGCGAAACTGAAAACCGATTTCCTTATTTTCCTTCCTTTCT
The DNA here is from genome assembly GCA_003254905.1 of Nissolia schottii. Lineage (NCBI taxonomy): Eukaryota > Viridiplantae > Streptophyta > Magnoliopsida > Fabales > Fabaceae > Nissolia > Nissolia schottii. The sequence goes on from QANU01007665.1 coordinate 14,991, forward strand.
CTTCCCCTTTCCCCATGGTTACTCTTTGAGGTTTTCACACGTATTCTAACTATCAAAGCCTATCTAATCCAGGTCACAGGACCCTTCAGAATCATCTCCCTAAATCTTAGCATAGGTTCTAACATATATACAAACATAAGAACATACACACACATGAGCACATAACAAGAAACAACCACCAAAGAGGTGAGCAAACTAAAATTTCCCACACATAATCACATAGTCAAACATCCACCATCGAAGAGGTGGGGAACTAGAGTTACCAACCTGGTAGAGAAACCTTGTGGTGGTGAGGGAGACTTGAAATGAACTCCGTAGAAGCCTTGGTGCCTTCCAAGCTTTTGGCCACTCTTCCCCAAGAGAAACTTGAGAGAAACTGTGAGTAGCTCACAGTTTTGAGGAGAGGAAAATAGGGGAAATTTGTGAGAAGGAGGGTGTTGTTCTTAGAGCTTTGTAGGGAGAATGAAAGTGTGTTTTTGTGGAGGATGAGAGAAATGAGATTTTTCTTAAAGATTGGGAAGAATTCTCGGTTTTGGAAGAAGCTGAGGGGAGGGAAATTAATTGAATAAATTGGATGAATAGTAGAAAGCATGGGCATAGGTATGGCTAGTGATGGGGTTTGGTTTTAGTGTGTAAGACAAGTAATGTGATGGTGAGTTTAGAAGCACCATTTAAGGGATTATCTTTGGATAAAATCCCAGCTCCAAACCGTGCAGCTCTTCAGTTTCAGCTGCCGAGATTTCACCTCCTTCCCGGTTCCGGTTCGCTCGCGTTTTATCGCTCGCAGTGTCGGTATGTCGCGCACGGTCGTCTGAAAAATATTCCGTTTATACCGTCGTGATCCTCTAATTCCCCTCTACCTAAGGGTATTAATATTTAAAGGTGTTTGTGTATTTTTCTCCAGGGGATTATTTTCACGAACACCTTTTGTGCGTCAGAAAATTTCACCGACGAATTGCAGCTGTTCGGTTGTCTACCGAACTTCCTACAGCGACACGTTTTATTTCCTAAGGACATTCCTCCTAATAATTTCCCATATTTATTTTCTAATCATGATTAGAAAATTAGTTTGATATTTATGTTTATGATTATTTTTCTAAGAAAAATCGGGATGCTACAAAAGGTCTTCTCAAGGATTGACTTACAGTCTGGTTACCACCAGATTCGAGTACGGGACGAGGATATAGCTAAGACGGTGTTCCGATCCCGATATGGCCATTACGAGTTCACGGTAATGTCCTTCGGATTGACAAATGCTCCTGCAATCTTTATGGATTACATGCATAGGATCTTCCGCGAGTATCTGGACGACTGTGTCATTGTCTTCATTGATGACATTCTAGTGTACTCGACGAGTGAAGAGGAGCACACTAAACATCTGCAGATTGTCTTGGAGATTTTAAGGGGTAAGAAGTTGTACGCCAAGCTCTCTAAGTGTGATTTTTGGGCCAAGAAGGTGCAGTTTCTAGGCCATGTGATCTTAGACCAGGGGGTTGCAGTAGACCCTAGCAAGGTTGAAGCAGTTAGAACGTGGGCGAGGCCCACTTCAGTCACAGAGTTACCGAGCTTTTTGGGATTTTCCGGATACTACCGGAGGTTTATCCAAGGATTTTCTCAGATCGCTTTGCCGTTGATGAAGCTGACTAGAAAGGGAGCGAAGATGGTTTGGTCTGCAGAATGTGAGAGAAGTTTCTGCGAGTTGAAGGAGAGGTTGACCACCGCTCTGGTGCTAGTGTTGCCTGATCCCCATGAACCTTTTGAGGTATACTGTGATGCGTCAGGTGCTGGGCTTGGATGTGGACTGATGCAACGACGCTAGGTGATAGCCTATGTTTCTAGGCAGCTGAAGCAGCATGAGGTAAACTACCCTACACATGATCTAGAGTTGGCTGCGGTAGTTTTTGCACTTAAGATCTGGAGGCATCATTTGTATGGAGTTCGGTTTGAGGTATATTCGGATCACAAAAGTCTGAAATACCTGTTCGACCAAAAAGAGTTGAATATGCGACAGAGGAGGTGGACCGAATTTCTTAAGGATTATGACTTCAGTCTTAATTATCACCCTGGAAAGGCTAATGTTGTAGCGGATGCGTTGAGCCGGAGATCAGTGCAGATGGCTCAGATGATGGTGCAGGAAGCGAAGTTGCTAGAGGAATTCCGTGACCTCAACTTGACTGTTGCGCGCTAACATAACTGGTTGACGCTGTATCCCCTATAAGTCAACAGTGATTTCAAGCACACAGTCATAGAGGCTCAGAAGCACTGTCAGGAGGACACCTGGTGTAAATTCTGCAAGGCTGTTGAAGAGGGTAAAATCAAGGAGGTGACAACTGGCAATGACGGAATTTTGCAATTTGACGGGCGCATTTGCGTGCCCAAGGAAGGCAGTTTAAGGGAGGATATCTTAAAGGAGGCTCACAAGAGTCATTTCACGATGCACCCAGGTACCACCAAAATGTACCATGATCTCAAGGGGATGTTTTGGTGGCCAGGATTGAAGAGAGATGTTGAGGATTGGGTACAGAAGTGTTTGGTTTGCCAGAAGGTCAAGATCGAGCACCAGAAACCGCCAGGGTTGCTTAATCCTCCAGAGATTCCAGAATGGAAGTGGGATGCTATCGCGATGGATTTTGTCTCACGATTACCACACACTCGAACTGGAGTGGATGTCATCCGGGTAATTGTGGACAGATTGACTAAGGCTGCTCACTTTATTCCGATCAAGATGACTTATCCGCTGGAGAAGCTTGCGCAGCTATATGTCAAGGAGGTGGTAAGGTTACATGGAGTGCCATCTTCGATTATCTCGGACAGGGATCACAGGTTTACTTCCAGGGTCTGGACTGCTTTTCAGAAGGCATATGGATCTCAGTTGCACTTAAGTTCTGCGTATCACCCTTAGACGGATGGTCAGCCGGAGCGGACCATTCAAACTCTAGAGGATATGTTACGAGCATGTACATTAGACACGCCGAGAAATCGGGAGGAAATACTGCCGTTCGTGGAGTTTGCCTATAATAACAGCTATCAAGCTAGCATTGGTATGGCTCCGTTCGAAGCTCTATATGGCCGGAAGTGTCAGTCGCCGTTATGCTGGAATGACAGTAGGTAGTACCGATGTCTAGACCCTGAGGAAACCCGAGAGACAGAAGAATTAATGAAGCTGTTGCGAAAGAGAGTGTTCACGGCGCAAAGCCGACAGAAGAGCTATGCAGATAACCGGAGAAGGCCGCTTGAGTTCCAAGAGGGAGATCATGTCTTCCTGAAGGTTACTCCGGCGACAGGTATTGGAAGGTCTCTGAAGATCCAGAAACTAAATCCCCGATTCATTGGACCTTTCCAGATCCTGGAACGCATTGGACCGGTAGCATACTGGATAGCTCTTCCACCAAGTTTGGCCAACATTCACAACGTCTTTCATGTCTCCCAATTACGCAAGTACTATGCGTCTCCCGACCATGTGCTACAGCCAGAGCAGATACAGCTGGGAGAAGATTTATATCTACCGCTTATGCCTCAGCGAATCATTGACAACAAGACTCGCCAGACGAGAAACAAGGAGATCCCTATGGTGCGAGTGGTATGGGCGAACGGAGAGTTAGAAGAGCAGACATGGGAGCTGGAAGATGACATGAGGAAAGGCTATCCGGAGTTGTTTGAAAGGTACAAAACTATCGTTATCTTTAAATTTCGAGGACAAAATTTTTCTAAGGGGGTGGAATGTAACATCTCGATTTTTCTTAGAAAAATAATCATAAACATAAATATCAAACTAATTTTCTAATCATGATTAGAAAATAAATATGGGAAATTATTAGGAGGAATGTCCTTAGGAAATAAAATGTGTCGCTATAGGAAGTTTGGTAGACAACCGAACAGCCACAATTCGCCGGTGAAATTTTCTGACGCACAAAAGGTGTTCGTGAAAATAATCCCCCGGAGAAAAATTCACAAACACCTTTAAATATTAATACCCTTAGGTAGAGGGGAATTAGAGGATCGCGACGGTATAAACGGAATATTTTTCGGACGACCGTGCGCTACGCACCGACAGTGCGAGCAATAAAACGCGGGCGAACCGGAACTGGGAAGGAGGTGAAATCTCGGCTGCTGAAACTGAAGAGCTGCACGGTTTGGAGCTGGGATTTTATCCAAAGATAATCCCTTAAATGGTGCTTCTAAACTCACCATCACATTACTTGTCTTACACACTAAAACCAAACCCCATCACTAGCCATACCTATGCCCATGCTTTCTACTATTCATCCAATTTATTCAATTAATTTCCCTCACCCTCAGCTTCCTCCAAAACTGAGACTTCTTCCCAATCTTTAAGAAAAATCTCATTTCTCTCATCCTCCACAAAAACACACTTTCATTCTCCCTACAAAGCTCTAAGAACAACACCCTCCTTCTCACAAATTTCCCCCATTTTCCTCTCCTCAAAACCGTGAGCTACTCACAGTTTCTCTCAAGTTTCTCTTAGAGAAGAGTGGCCAAAAGATTGGAAGGCACCAAGGCTTCTATGGAGTTCATTTCAAGTCTCCCTCACCACCACAAGGTTTCTCTACCAGGTGGGTAACTCTAGTTCCCCACCTCTTCGATGGTGGATGTTTGACTATGTGATTATGTGTGGGAAATTTTAGTTTGCTCACCTCTTTGGTGGTTGTTTTGTGTTATGTGCTCATGTGTGTGTGTGTTCTTATGTTTGTATATATGTTAAAACCTATGCTAGGATTTAGGGAGATGATCCTGAAGGGTCCTGTGACATAGATTAGATAGGCTTTGATAGTTAGAATACGTGTGAAAACCTCAAGGAGTAACCATGGGGAAAGCGGAAGAGAAAGGAAGGAAAATAAGGAAATCGATTTTCAGTTTCGCCCAGGTACTGTTGCCAAGTTGTTCCGCGGAGATAGACTGAGAGTAGCCTAGAGAGTTGTTGAGCGGCGCCTGGGATGGTGCTGAGTGGGAGATAGACTGAGAGTAGTCTAGTTGTTGAGCAGCGCCTGGGATGGTGCTGAGTGTTTCCGCGTAGAGAGACTGAGAGCAGTCCAGAGAGTTGTTGAGCGGCACCTGGGATGGTGCTAAGTGGTTCCGCGGATAGTGACTGAGAGGGGTCTAGAAAGTTGTTGATCGGGCACCGAGAGAGTTTCTGAGTGGGTTCCACGGAGGTTCCCTAGAGTTGTTGAGTGGTTCCCTGGAGAGTTTCTGAGTGGGTTTCACGGAGGTAGAGTTGCTGATTGGTTCCCTGGAGTTTCTGAGTGGGTTCCGCGGATGTTCCCTGGAGTTGCTGAGTGGTTCCCTGGAGAGTTTCTGAGTGTATTCCACGGAGGTAGAGTTGCTGATTGGTTCCCCAGAGTTTCTGAGTAGGTTCCATGGAGGTTCCCTAGAGTTGCTGAGTGGTTCCATGGAGAGTTTCTGAGTGGGTTCCGCGGAGGTTCCCTGGAGTTGCTGAGTGGTTCCCTGGAGTGTCTGAGTGTTACGCGGAGGTATAGTATAGTTGCCGAGTCCGCGGAGAGTGACCGAAGTGTTCATGGAAGCAATTTTGAAGCCCATAGTCTAGCACTCAATGCTGCAATTGTAATTTGTGAATGAAATATGTGAAGTATGTGCATTCCATGCATTTTATGATAAGGAAAGTTAAATAATTAGGAGTAATTATGAGATAAGTAAAGATTATGAAATGAACAATAGGAAACAAGTCATGACATGCTGCAAATACTGAAAAGAAGTGAAATTCTGAAATGCTACTGAAAGTTCTGAGGCCGTGATCACGAGAGCCAAATAACGATCCCACTTCAGGAGGTCAGAGGGACATCCTGAAGGTGGAAGCCCGCCACAGGTGGTGTCAATATGGCTTCCCTACAAGGTGTGCGGTTATCACGCCTAGCACGGTCGAAAGAGGGCAATGCTAGGTGGGGGTACAATATCCGCCCACTGCCGAGGGGTCAAAGAGGACACGCAACAGGTGGAAGCCCACCGCAGGAAGGTCGAAAGAGGGCCTACACTGGGGGTGCGAGGTTATTTGATAAGTCAATTTTATACCCTAAGTTATTACTCTGTAAGTGAGCAAATGCATACTAAAATGTGTAGGTTTAATACTTAATCAATACGTTTTTACATACTGTCCTCTTTTGAGAGAAATTAAGGAAAACGGCAAAATAAGGTATTAATTCTCTTCGAATGTGTAATATTTCTTTTGTAGTTTTTCTATTTTGAATTACAGTGAATGAATGTCTAGGAGGATCATTGAGGATGTGAAGAGAAGATTTGGACCAATGAATACAAGATCAGATTCAATTCCAACAAGATTTGGTTAAAAGATGAGCTGAGAATTTCTGACACCGACTTTTACATTGATTTTGAGCCAAGATAGAGATTGAATCACGATTTGAAGTCAACTACAAAATTGTAGCTCTATCTCTTAGCTTTACGTGGGAATTTGAATCACCTCAATCGGAGGTCTGTAGCTCAAGATATTGCAGTTTTACTGACTACTGTGCAAGTCAGTCCGCTGAGCGGGATTACCAATCCGCTGAGCGGAACAGCTTCCAGAAAATTCATCAGCTGGCGCCAGCTGTCAAACCGCGTCCGCCGCCAAACCGCTGAGCGATGGCACTAAACGGCTAAGCATTTAAGGGGGGCCAAGGCATTTAAGGGGCATTCCTTTCCATTCTCTTCCACCCCTCCCCCAAGGTCTCCTAGGCCTAAGAACCCTTCTTTTCCTTCCATTTTCTTCACCTTTTCCATTTTATTTCAAAGCACTTAGGCTATGTTAAAGTGCTTTGTTTTCTTTAAAGCTTGGTAACGAAGTGCTGCCGAATTAATTCCAGGTTCTATTGTTTATTTCTCTTTGCCCCGTACTCTTTCATTCTCTTTATTTACTCTTTCTTGCTTTTCATTTGCTTTAATCTTCCATTGCTATTTACATCCTTCCGTTTCTTTATTTTCTTCTTTGTTTCTCTTTATTTACGTTAAGTTTATTTACTCGTTCCATTTCCTTTTCCTTTACTTTTATCTTTCATTTATTTCTTCTATTGTCATTTACTTTTCCCTTATCATTTACTCTTTCCATTGTCATTTAATTTTCCTTTCCCTTTTTATTTACTCTTTCTTTCTCTTTATTTACTTTGAGTTTTAATCCTCCAACCATGGAGGAGTAACTTCTTAATATCTTGCACGCGGTAACTCAAGATTAAGATTAATTTGAGGTCTTGCGCTTAAAGAATATTCATGACTCGTTCCACCTTAATTAATGACATAGCGATTGCACGTTAATGGTTAAGGATAAATCTAAGTTAATGAATCTTGACGATTGCATGATTTATTTAACTGTGATTAAGGAACTAAAAGAGAACTAATCAGATTTGATTACGTTGTGCAATTGGTAATTAATTAATATGGGTTTTAATGCTGAGATCTTGGTTTTAATACCTGTATTAACAAATGCTTAAGGAATTGACGATCGTAATTTCTTGAGTAAATTGCATATTAGTTAGAGATTTCAACTAATAAACAACATCTCCTTTCATGAATAAATTAATCAGGAACCGATGAGAATTAATCCTTAATCTTGAACGCCGTATGCAGGATATTGCTTTTATTATTGTTGTCTTATTCTCGTTTACTCATTTTTAAATTTAACAAACAAACCCCCCCGATTTACTTAACTATTGATTTGGTTCTAAATTGCTTCTTTGGGAAACGACCTAGGTTAACCCCCTTTACTACGTTCTCGGGGTTCACTTGGTTTATAAATTATTATTTGATCGCGCACTAAAATCTAACGACTTTTTGGTGAGCGTCAGCTATCATATACTCTAACAATTTTTCTAGTTCGCAGTGGTCTAGTGTTCCTTGTTTTTCAGGTGATGGAGCGGATTTTGATAGTATTGAACAGACGTATCACCAGAGGAAGGAGGAACTGGAAAGATTACCTGAGGACATCATTTGGGAGATATTGCAAACCTTGCCCCACAATTTTTTCGAGCTATCTGAACAAGAATGGGAAGACTACTTGAGCCATTATGGGGTGATGACTTCATCATTCTATCCCTACCAACAGTACCCCGAGCCTTACCATACCGAAACACATCTACCACTACCACATGAACCTTAACCATACCCATATGACTCATACCCACCATATCCTTATTCACCAGAGCCCACATATGACCATCCCTCTCCACAACTTCCACAAGCTACCCCTGCATCTGAAAGTTCTATGTTACAAGATATGTTTAAAATGATGGAGGATATGCAGGCTTCCCAGAAGAAGTACGAGGCTGCATTGTCAGCAATACAGAACGAAATCCAGTCAAACAAGCAATCACAACCGAGCAGCTCGTCTCATCTTCCCTCGCAGACTGTTCCAAACCCTTGCACCACAGGTTGAAGATTCTGAAGGCTTTGGCAGTCATGTTGACGAGAAAGAACCTGAAAGAAAAGCCAGAAAAGAAGACTCTGACGGTAACACTGAAGCAGAAGGCTCGAGGCAGACTAAGGAATCTAACAGGTGTCCGGAACCCATGCAGACAGAAGAAGCACCTGTCCCACTTCCCTTTCCACACAAATGTCCCAACCCTAAGTCCGCTGATGGGCTTCAATTAGAAAAAGAATTTTTGGAGATATTCCGAATAGTAGAGGTGCTGGTTGAGCCTGTCAGTCTACCTAAATTCCCTCTGTCTATTCCATTACTTCCATCATCCCCTCTCCTAGTCTTTCAGTTACCACCACTCGAACTGCCCCCTACGACACATGTTCCTCTCCTTGGACCATGTGAGTATGCTCAATTGGAAACTGATGGCCAGTTGCGGACCTTAGGTGAAGGGCTTGGAGACTTACTTCCTGCTACTAGTAGAAGGTTAGACCATGTACAGGGACAGTTCAAGAAGCTTCCTAGTGGGAATCTTCATCCAACCCCACTTGGAGTGATTAAATGCTGGATGACCAAGCCAAAGCAGAGGCTCAAAGCTTCAAAGCATCGAAGGAAAACCTCAATGCTTGGTTTCCAACAGAAACATGGTTTCCAGGGCCATGACATGACTCATATGCTATGGGATCCAGGTGGAGACTATCGTAGCAAATTTTGGTGGATGTTTCTGGACCAGTTCAAACATGATCCCCCATGACCACCAAGGAAGCTGCTGTCAACGTCCAACTTAAGGACGATAAACAAAAGTGCTAGGTGGGAGACAACCCACCGTTTGTGAGCTTTTCTATCCCTTTCTCTTATTTGTTTTATCTTTATCTTTTGTTCCTTGCCCTATTTTATGCATCAAAGCTAGTATAATTTTTCAAGTGTAGGGTGGGGAAGTTAAAAAGTTTTAACTATGCAATACTTATGAAATTCATTAATTAAGGGTAACTTGGACTAGCTGATGATTGTTTGTGCAATATGCATTGTTATACCTATGGC
>QANU01007681.1:6926-41128 GCA_003254905.1 Nissolia schottii
ACAAACTACCATTTGGAGGAACCACNACTACCATTCGGAGGAACCACAAGATTGCATCTAAATTTGAATAGAAAGTTTTTACGTGATTTAGGACCCTATATGAAGGCAGGTCTACATGAGACAGCACAAGGGATTGGGACCGGACTTGGCTATAACAAAATGAATTAGTTAATCTGAAATGTCTTCGTGGGTTGTTTAGCATAGGAAGATTGATTGTACAGGTATAAAGGTTGGAATTCAGGAAGAGGAAACGGGTCTTTGAAAACTGCTAGTGCAGGGTGTATTTTATAAGGGTTTTGGCAGTTGCCAAACCCTGCTATGAATAAAATGAGATCTTTCTTCATGTTTTCTCTGATTACAAATTCTTATAGTGACCCTATGAACAAAGTGTGCCGAAAGGGCGGGGTATGAATTTTCGTATAAGAAAAATATTGCTTATCTAGACATCACTCGCGATCCCATACTTTAGAAACCCTTTCATTGGAACCAACTCCTGTTTCAGGTTATATTTGATATTCTGACCAATTTACGAATAAGATGCTAGGATCAAAAGGTTTGTTCCTAAAGTCATAAATTCAACCAACATTCCTAAAGGCAAGAGGTTCTTCCACCATATTTCCCCTTTCTATTGAATGTAAATAACTACATAATATATGTATCCGTAATCTATGTGTGCATCAGTTTTGTAGATAGATAGATAGGAGTGCAAGCAATTACAAAATCACAAATATTTCAATGAGATATGTTCTTTAAATTAGCAACGCACAACAGAACAGCTGTCCTCAATATAACACGTCAACTACAGTATTCATTTCGAGTTAGAAACACATCAAAATTAGAAATTATTTTCACATATTACTAATTAAATATACATACCTACATAAACACACACATATATACAAAATATTGTGTGCATATTGAGAAGTTTTCAATATCTGGAAAAAGTTATTGTAAAAGTAAACAGTAGTTAAAGCAACAACAGTTATACAATAGTGCAAGTTTGCATGTATCAACTTAGGAGGTCTCACCGTGTTGGCAATAACTTGCATAGACTGCATTGTTGACCACACCATACTGATCTAACTCATAATCACGGACTTTTAATTCGACGTCAAAGAATCCACTCATTCTGCAAAATGACACAGCCAAATGAACAAAGAACAGAAGAAGTGTGAGCAAATTTCTATTGCAATTTCAACAAAAATTCTGTTCTACAGAAGCAAATGATTTCTTTTGGGGAAAAAAAAGGCAATAGTGAATGTAAAATTATTACACAGAATGTTGTATATTCAATTTTCACAAGTACCTTACCAGAACTGTCCATACAACTAACCCTCATTGGGCAACAGGAAGCACAATAGTTATGTATTATTCCCTGAGGTTCCCTGAGTGAAAAGAAAGAGAAAGAATCAAGGGGGAAAGGAAAGGGTTTAGAGGGTTTGTATTCCCTTGGTTTGAGAGTGTACAAAATCCCCGATTTTGGTAAAACTTGAAAATGGGGTGGGAGTATGGAGAGTTTTGGTGGATTCTGAAAACCCTTAAATATCTTCCTTCCCCACCGAAATTAAAAATCCTAAACATCATGAAACCCAAAGCCATTCTTTCCTTCCTTCCCCTTCTAAACACAACTCCCAAACCAAATCTAGAAATTGAACTCATCTCCTTACCCGTTACCACCACAACCAATCTTTTCCTTTTTTCAATGCATCTGAGGAACTCACTTAACATATTAAAGAATCTATCAAAAAGAAAATAATGCAAATGACAAATAATACTAACAAGATTGAGAAAATTTATTTTGACCCATCAATGGCAAAAGAGGAAAAAACCCAAGTTCAAGATAATCTTTAAAATCCTAAAATAAATAAAGAATAATAATAACAATTAACATTCAAGCAAAAGAGAAGGGATGAGGGGGGAGAAAGTGCAAGTACCCTTTGCCCTCTCCGAGATCTAAGAGCGATGCAGAGGCGCTAGCACTTGCCGGCAGAACTATTCGGAGTGCCGGCGGTTTGAACGAATGGCGTGGAAACGGGAAATACGTAGAGTGTCGGGTGAGAAGAAACGAGGCAGTGTGGGGCAGCAATAGAGAAGGAATGGCCACCGTCGAAGCGTGGTTGGAACCACAAAATGAAAATGGGTACAACATTTTCTTGAAGCGCAGGATTGTGATTGTGGTTGTGGGCGTTAAAACTTATGCAACTGCTGGGACTGCTCGTATCAAAAAAAACTGCTTTACTTTTAAAGTGGCGTAGTAGTGCTCGTCGTTACTCAGCCAACTTTGATCGCTGACTTCATATTTGAAACTAATTTTCTAACGGAAAATGGTAGACAATATAAATAATAGTCAACAATATAATGTGAATTTATTGTTAATGGTAAATTTGTCAAGTTTTAAAAATTGAAACGGTTGATACGTAAGAGTTTATATATTTTAAAAAAAAAATTGTGTTGAAAGAATATAACATAAAGTTAATTTAATAATTAAACTTAATTAAATAGTATATTTATTATTAATATTAAAGGATGTTAATTTACCCTCAAATGATCAGAGAGAATGGAAGGAGTGATGAGCTTGTATTTGGGAGCTTCAGAGAGCAGCTTGTCGTATGTAGCTTGGTCAAACAGCTCTTGGTTATTCACCTTCTCCTTTTGCTTTCTCTTGATCCACTTCTGTTAAATAACAAAAATCCAACCTCAACGGCACACACCTATCTTTCACAATTCACATTACTTTCAATCACACTCACAAAAATAAAAAACCAACATTTAGCATTCCTCATAGCTGACTAAAACAAACTTAACAACACAAACCCCAAAATGGCAACAACATTAGAAGCTCAAACGAATAAGCGGGAGCAGATAGAGATACATCCACACACAAGGGCTTGTCAAAATGAAGACAAACAATTCTAGGGTGAATAAATTTCCACAATAGTCATCCCCAAAAAATAAATTATACATTTGATTACTAAGAATTAACATATCCTCTCAAAAGGGAAAAACGCATGCTCTTACCTTGGCCAAAGAATCCAAGGCTTTCTCATCAAGCTCTTCCACAGGAGCAGTCTTCCGAGCAGCCTCTTAGCACCCTGCGTCCTCATACTGCAAGATACCACAAAAATCAGTGGATAAAATCAATTGTGAAACAATATTGATACGGACAAAATGGTAGCATATTTCTTCTATTGAGTGTCTCGCAAAACCAGTTAGAGTTGTCACAATTGATTGCAAACTACACAAAGAAAGATGTGACACAGTAAAAGAACAATTTCAGTGTTGAGATTATCATCATATCTCTGATTTATTTTAAATTGACATAATGTTTATTTAGTTTGATTACTTCACTTCCTTTATATCATATAAGCTGTTATGTACAATTTCACTTCCTTTAGTGGCAGTTAAGAACCAACCACCGCTAAAAAACCTCCACTAAAAGCTGAATTTCTTGTAGTTGGTGGGCACCGCTAGAGAGAGAGGAAGCAGATCGGTTGCACTGCATGAGTGAAGTGGAAGCCCAGTATTGTGGCGGTGCTTACGAGGAAATGTCGCCGACGATGGGAAAAAAATCAACGGTAGCATGGAAGCAGGGTGCAAAGTGGCACAACTCTCTTCCAACAGATGTGGTAATAGATTTGCTCCTCTTCATCGCGCCTGCAGCCTCAAATGCGCCGTTCCGGTGTATGTCAACGAGATGGCCAGAAGGAAGTAAGTGAAGATAGTGGGAGGGGAAGAGGGTAAGAGAACGTGAGGATAAAATTGTAACTTAAATATTATTGTTTTAATTAAAAAACTACTTGGGACCATAAGTTTATGGGCTCGTAGTATATTTTTTCTAGGTTGTCTGCCTAATATCTAAGGCTTAATCTTGATTAATTCAGGTCGACCCGGGTCGCGCACCTGGCTACGGCGGGTGTGTCTCAGCAGGAATAATTGCATACACAAGGTCTCGAACTTGGGATCTTGCTTAAGCAATACCAAGCTGTTTACCACTTGGACCAACCCTCGTTGGTTGCTCCTAGTATATGTGACCATAATGTTTCAAGGAAGAAGTTTTGTTTATTTTTTCCCTCTTCAAGGAAGTAAGAATATCCACTCATTTCGATTAGGGTAATGAACGTAAATCCTATCATTATTAGGCTTATTGTTTTGTCTATTTTGTGCATTTTTTTAATTATCATTTTTATTTTTGTTATTTTTTTAATTTATATTATTTTCCTTTGCCAATTTTTCTAAAAGCCAAAGTCTGAATTCTGGTAATTAAGGTCCGTTTGGCACACCGCATAGTATAAGACTTGATAATATAAAACATGATAGTATAAAGAATGAGACTATAATAAAAGTAATATATTGTATAAATTTTTATACTATTTTGTGTTTGGCATGTAACATGTAACTATAATTTTTTTCTTGTCCTATGTTTGTTGTGTCATTATATAAGTTTGTATAGGATAAAATTAATTTTATAAAAAAAAATACTCATCTAAGTAAATTTGTTAAAAACTAAATTTTACAAGAAAAATAATTAAAAATAGGGAAATTATTCTTTCACACCTAGGCTATTTTTGCAAACTCAAATTTAGGTGGCCTAAAAATAACCGTCCTTACTCCTCCCTCCTTTTCACAACTGAAACCGTTTCTTTTTTTTTCTTTTACATATTTTCTTTCATTTTTTAATTATATTTATTATTTATTTTAATAACTTTTCACTAGGAAGCTTTTTTGGTATTATGAATTCATCATTTTACCTTTTTCCTTTTTTAATTCTCTTCTTCTTCTTCCCTTTTCTTTTCAGTGGAGATTTTGTTTTTTTGTTTTTGTTTTTTTGGTTTTCACTAATCACAGTAGTTGTATCTAAGTATAAAAAAAACATAGACACAACCTTATCAAAGTAAAAGACCTAACATTTTTATTGTTTGAGACACAACCAGTTCAAATAAACAGACACAACCATTTATTATACTTAGACAGAACCTTTTCGTGAACTCAGACCTAACCGCTCTCTCTCTCTCTCTCTCTCTCTCTCTCTCTCTCTCTATATATATATATATATATATATATAGAAATCCTTTGGTGAAAACAAAACTAATCTTTTTGTTGTTTGAGAAAAAATCAGTTTAAATAAACAAACATAACCTTTTATTATACACAACATTTTCGTGAACTCAGACCTAACATTTTTGTTGTTTGAGGCACAACCAGTTTAAATAAACAGACACAACCTTTTATTGTACTTAGACACAACCTTTTAGTGAACTCAAACCTAACCTTTTTGGTATTTTAACGAATGAATTAAATAAAGTTATGTTTTACAAAGTTGATAAGTTAGGTCTACAATTGAATAATGGTTAGGTTTACAATTGAACAATGGTTAGGTCTACAATTGAAGAAATGGTTGGGTCTCTTACAACATAATTGTTGTGTCTTACTGTTACCAAGTGGCTTCAAATACACAAGAGGGGGGTGAATTGGGTATGTAGATTATTTTCAAATTCTTTGCTTAGTTGCCAATTAATCACCAAACACTAATGCAAATTATCAATTAGTGGAAATAAAGGGATCTTGAGCATAAATAAATTTAGGAGGTAAGGGATAGAGAAGATGCAAACTTGATTTATCCTGGTTCAACCACCCTTGTGATCTACCTCCAGTCCCCAAGCAATCCGCTCAAGATTTTTCCACTATTCTTCAAGCTTGAAACTTAGGTGCTTGATGACCTTTACAAGATGAGCACTCTACTTGAGCCTCACAACAAATTCCCTTAGGGATACCACCCTAATCACTTGAGAGGGATACCTCACCCTCTTTACAAGAAAATGATTTGTGTTTGATTTGAAACTCTCTTGAAGAGTAGATAATACAATTTGAAGGCCTATAGATGTGTATGTATGAAACTCTCTCTTTTTCTCAAATAGATGGCTCAAAGAATTTTAATAATGAAGAAGAGAATGTTAGGTGTTATGGAATTAATGTTCAACCTCTTCTTGATGAGTTTGATGAGTATTTATTAAGCCCAAAGTGATCCTAGCCGTTGTGCATTTAATGCATCTGAAGTCAGCAATCAGAACTAGCCGTTTTTGAGCTCAGAACTCGATCCATTCGAATGGCCCATTCGAATGTCTCACCTAATATAGCCGTTGAGCATTAAATGCGCCTGAGTCATTCGAATGGATCTGAGTCAGCCATTCGAATGTATTTGCTTCACTGGGATCACCGAGGCATCAAACCCTAGACATTCGATTATGCCATTCGGATTACCTTTGTTCATAAGACATTCTAATATCTTGTTCATTAGACATTCAAATGGATCTATACAATTCATTCGAATGTCTCTAGGGTTTTGTCCAAACTCATTCTTTTTCTTCTTTTGCTTGATTTTTTTGATTTTGTTTGAAATAGTCTTGAAGGCATAAATCAAGATTCCTTTCTAAGAGCCATCTAAAGGAGCTTAAGGTGAGAGTTTAGATATACATCACCTTTAACATATTTCCTAGATCCTATAACTAGATCTTTTTGAGCTTTCTTGGACCTTTGAAAACTTGCTTCATTTGTCTTCATCAAAACATTCTTCATGAGCATTCACACTTACTTCACAGAGACTGTGGTATGTGGCCCCAGCATTCCAACTCAAGTAACCACTGACGTTAACAATGGAGAGATTGTTTTAGTAACATATGACGAGAGCTATGATGGTGTCAAACTTTGAAGAACCTAAAGGTATTTTAATGAATGAATTAAACAAAGTTTAATTGATTATACTGACTACTGTTAGATCTTTTTTGAATTCCCACTTTTGAATCTACTTATGCTCATTTATTTTTCTATCTATGTTACATGAATAAATGCTAAGTCAAAGGAAAAACTAGGATTAGACAATATATATAAATCAACCCTTGTATATGTATGCTTACTTAGAGAATGAAAGGCAAAACCCATTGTGATGTCATCTAGACCGTGCATGGAGATCCATATAGCAAATTTGTTTTCCCATCCCCTTCACATTTGGTTCTAGGTTTGGGTGGAGCATGTTTGCCTTGTGGGGATATTGCCCCTGATCATCAAGAGAATTTGAATGGACCCCACCTAGGGGGTTATCGCGTTGGAGGCCGTATTATAGACTTAGCTGGTTTTGCCATCACTACCGAGTTACTATTGGTATTCCTCCTGAGCCTTAGTTGCCTCGTGAGCCTACACCTCTGCCATTTCCAATTGCTGACTGTGTGCTTGAGTTGGTGGC
This sequence comes from Nissolia schottii, assembly GCA_003254905.1. Taxonomy (NCBI): domain Eukaryota; kingdom Viridiplantae; phylum Streptophyta; class Magnoliopsida; order Fabales; family Fabaceae; genus Nissolia; species Nissolia schottii. The sequence continues at coordinate 14,164 of QANU01007681.1, forward strand.
TAATTCTCACATGTCCGTCTATTCATCCTTGACTTGAGTTGCCCTAGCTCATCCCCAGTAGGAGACCAATCACTACCACCATGATCTTATTAGGATTATATCAAATGGTGAGGAGGAAGACTTCTTAGTACCGCAAATGTTGTGGTTGATGTTGCGGGTGATGATGCAGAGATTGAGGATGTAGATACTATAAAGGATGATGTCATGGATGATGTAGAGGCAGAGGTGGGGGCTGACCTTGAGGATGAGGCTGCAGATGACCAAAAGGTTAAGTATGCTGAGGATGATAGTGGAAAGTTCGAGATCAAGATGGAGGAGGACCTTGAGTAGGATCTCAATTTAGTTGTCTAGTCTTAGCACTGTGTTTTCCATAGGTCTAGACCAAGCACACTAAGACCTATTGGTCTATGTTTGCCATCCGATACTTTTCTTCAGGCAGTCGTCCGATTAGAGCTTGCCCTTCTCACAAGGACGACATGGACCTAAGTGACAACTAGCATGTGGCATGATCTGCTAGTTTTGTTTATCTTTTTTCTTTAGTACCAGAGTTATATATGTTGTTTACTATTCATATTTTTTGACGAGCAAGCTTGTAGTACGCTCCTCATTAATTTATATTGCATCATATTTATCTTTTGTTTGAACTTCTACGGAAGGTGATAACTGCTTGTGCTGTTCAATGTCCCACACTTTTCCATTTGCTTATGTTCTACCATTTATTATATTCGAAACGTATAGCTCGCATTTTTGAAATGAGTTTTCATAAAAGTTCAATTTTTTTTGGAATAAGTACTTCTAAAACCAAGTCTAAAGCAATGAAACACTAAAAATGAACAATTAAGGAGTTAATGACGACTTAACTGTAATTAACCAGCTAGGGTGTTACATATAATCTAAAAGACACAAGAAAAGGGTGAAGTTAAGGATGTGTTCTTGGATTTTTTTTCAAGCTCTGCAATGCCATTGGAGGCATGTGGCAAACGTGTGAGAGTGTTGCAAGCGAGTGATCCTAAGAATTGAAGAAATTATGTGTCTGGTAGGTTCTATTTATAGAGAAAACTGACTCATGACGGTTAAATAGCCACCTTCTAGCGACTTGGCATCGTAGCCTTTGAATTTGAATTCTAGGCGTCAAACTATGCTTCCTGACGAGAAACCTCCAAAGCCCAGAGCTTCACTTGTCCACGTGTCTTCAACCCAACGAGCCACTTATTGCATTATCAAACTTTAGATTTCTTGGTAACTGTCTCGAGCCCTCAGAGTCTTGATGTCACGTGTCATCTTGTCAACACTTGGATGCAGAGAATAATTGTTACGAAACTTTACTTCGTCATACCATGGTTATGCTTGGACCCTTGGATGGAATTGTAATTGTTATTAGCCTTAATCTTGTCATCGAGCACCATGTCATATCTTAGGCCTTTAGATCAGAAGCAACTATCAATCTCCCTAAGTGAGTTGTCACATGCCTAATCGATCATGTATTTTAGCATAATACTTAAAAATTTTCCTAGTCGACTATAATACTAGAGTCTCATGGACCTTATAGTTCAATCATCCTTCAAAGAAAGAGTCATTGCCCTTAACTCTGCCATGACTCGAAATGTCATCCTCCAACTATCATTAAAAAAATGAAAAATTTTGGATGATAGTTATAAAATTAACCTCGTTTAATATTAATAATAAATATACTATTTAATTAAGTTTAATTATTAAATTAACTTTATATTATATTCTTTCAACACAATTTTTTTTAATATATAAACTCTTACGTATCAACCGTTTCAATTTTTAAAACTTCCACAAATTTACCGGCAACAATAAATTCACGTTATATTGTTGACTATCATTTATTGGCTACCATTTTCCGTTAGAAAATAAGTTTCAAATATGAAGTCAGCGATCACAGTTGGCTGAGTAACGACGAGCACTACGCCACTATAAAAGCAAAGCAGTTTTTTTGATACGAGCAGTCCCAGCAGTTGCATAAGTTTTAACGCCCACAACCACAATCACAATCCTGCGCTTCAAGAAAATGTTGTACCCATTTTCATTTTGTGGTTCCAACCACGCTTCGACGGTGGCCATTCCTTCTCTATTGCTGCCCCCCACTGCCTCGTTTCTTCTCACCCGACACTCTACGTATTTCCCGTTTCCCCGCCATTCGTTCAAACCGCCGGCACTCCGAATAGTTCTGCCGGCAAGTGCTAGCGCCTCTGCATCGCTCTTAGATCTCAGAGAGGGCAAAGGGTACTTGCACTTTCTTCCCCCTCATCCCTTCTCTTTTGCTTGAATGTTAATTGTTATTATTATCATTATTATTCCTTATTTATTTTAGGATTTTAAAGATTATCTTGACCTTGCGTTTTTTCCTCTTTTGCCATTGATGGGTCGCAAATAAATTCTCTCAATCTTGTTAGTATTATTTGTCATTATTTTCCTTTTGATAGATTCTTTGATAGATTCTTTAATATGTTAAGTTTGTTCCTCAGATGAATAGAAAAATGGAAAATTGGTTGAGGTGGTAACGGGTAAGGAGATGAGTTCAAATCCTATTGAGACAACTTTCTAGATTCTCTTCCTCTCCCCTTGATTCCTTTTCTTTCTTTTCACACCTAGCTCGCAAACGGAACCTTAGGGAATAATACATAACTGTTGTGCTTCCTGTTGCCCAATGAGGGTTAGTTATATGGACAGTTCTGGTAAGGTACTTGTGAAAATTGAATACACAACATTCTGTGTAATAATTTTACGTTGACTATTTTCCTTTTTTTCCCCCCTAAAGAAATCATTTGCTTCTGTTCACCCGACACTCTACGTATTTCCCGTTTCCACGCCATTCGTTCAAACCGTCAGCACTCCGAATAGTTCTGCCGGCAAGTGCTAGCGCCTCTGCATCGCTCTTAGATCTCAGAGAGGGCAAAGGGTACTTGCACTTTCTCCCCCCTCATCCCTTCTCTTTTGCTTCAATGTTAATTGTTATTATTACTCTTTATTTATTTTAGGATATTAAAGATTATCTTGAACTTGGGTTTTTTCCTCTTTTGCCATTGATGGGTCAAAATAAATTTTCTCAATCTTGTTAGTATTATTTGTCATTTGTCATTATTTTCTTTTTGATAGATTCTTTAATATGTTAAGTGAGTTCCTCAGACGAATTGAAAAAAGGAAAAGATTGGTTGAGGTGGTAATGGGTAAGGAGATGAGTTCAAATCCTATTGAGACAGTTTTCTATATTTGGTTTGGGAGTTGTGTTTAGAAGGGGAAGGAAGGAAAGAATGGCTTTGGGTTTCATGATGTTTAGGATTTTTAATTTCGGTGGGGAAGGAAGATATTTAAGGGTTGTCAGAATCCACCAAAACTCTCCATACTCCCACCCTATTTTCAAGTTTTACCAAAATCGGGGATTTTGTACACTCTCAACCCAAGGGAATACAGACCCTCTAAACCCCTTGCTTTCCCCCTTGATTCCTTCTCTTTCTTTTCACTCTCGCAAACAGAACCTCAGGGAATAATACATAACTATTTTGCTTCCTGTTGCCCAATGAGGGTTAGTTATATGGACAGTTCTGGTAAGGTACTTGTGAAAATTGAATATACAACATTCTGTGTAATAATTTTACATTCACTATTGCCTTTTTTTTTTTCCCAAAAGATATCATTTGCTTCTGTCGAACAGAATTTTTGTAGAAATTGCAATAGAAATTTGCTCACACTTTCTGTTCTTTGTTCATTTGGCTGTGTCATTTTGCAGAATGAGTGGATTCTTTGACGTCGAATTAAAAGTCCGTGATTATGAGTTGGATCAGTATGGTGTGGTCAACAACGCAGTCTATGCAAGTTATTGCCAACACGGTGAGACCTAAGTTGATACATGCAAACTTGCAGTAGTGTATAACTGTTGTTGCTTTAACTACTGTTTACTTTTACAATAACTTTTTCCAGATATTGAAAACTTTTCAATATGCACACATACTTTTGTATGTGTGTGTGCGCGTTTATGTAGCTATGTATATTTAATTAGTAGTATGTGAAAATAAATTCTAAGTTTGATGTGTTTCTAACTCGAAATGAACACTGTAGTTGACGTGTTATATTGAGGACAGCTGTTCTGTTGTATGTTGCTAATTTTAAGAACACATCTCATTGAAATATTTGTGTGATTTTGCAATTGCTTGCACTCCTATCTATCTACCTACAAAACTGATGCACACACGGATTACAGATACATATATTTAGTTATTTACATTCAATAGAAAGGAGAAATATGGTGGAAGAACCTCTTGCCTTTGGGCATGTTGGTTGAATTTATGACTTTAGGAACAAACTTTTTGATCCTGGCATCTAATTCGTAAATTGGTCAGAATATCAAATATAAACTGAAACAGGAGTTGGTTCCAATGAAAGGGTTTCTAAAGTATGGGATCATGAGCGATGTCTAGATAAGCAATATTTTTCTTGTACGAAAATTCATACCCCGCCCTTTCGGCACACTTTGTTCACAGGGTCTCTATAAGAACTGGTAATCAGAGAAAACATGAAGAAAGATCTAATTTTATTCATAACAGGGTTTGGCAACTGCCAAAAACCTTATAAGATACACCCTGCACTAGCAGTTTTCCCAAATTGAGGAAGAGTATGAGCTCCTCTTCTCCCGAAAGAATTCTCACTATTGATAAAGACCCGTTTCCTCTTCCGGAATTCCAACCTTTAAACCTTTACAATCAATTTTCCTGTGCTAAACAACCCACTAAGACTTTTCAGATTAAATAATTGAGTTAGTGATATCCAAGTCCGGTCCCAATCCCTTCTGCTGCTCATGTAGACCTGCCTTCATATAGGGGTCCTAAATCACGTAAAAACTTTCTATTCAAATTTAGATGCAATCTTGTGGTTCCTCCAAATGGTAGTTTGTTTATTTCTCATGTTTTCTCTTTAAGAGTTGTAACTGGTACACTTAGTATTTTTATTACCTTGAATATGCTTTGAAATGTTTCCCCTTTTCTCTTGATCTCTGTTCTGGCCTGTTATTTTTTAGATTGTTTTATTTTTGTGACCAGGGGTTGACACTTAACAGGATATTGAGTTGAAATATATTGATTTTCATAGTTTGTAAAATTTTGAAATTTCCCTTGTTCAATTAATATTTAACATGAAAAAACTGACCGCTTTTCTATCAATACCTTCGTAAGGTCGTCATGAATTCATGGAAAGCATTGGCATTAATTGTGATGCTGTGGCTCGCAGTGGTGACACATTGGCATTATGTGAATTATCATTCAAATTCTTTTCAGCTCTAAGAGTAAGCCTCTGCAATTTTGTTGGTCACTTCTTTGTTGGGATTTATTTTGAAAACCCTGATATATGGCAGTATACTAAAAGGTTATCATGACGTCTTGTGTAAGATAGTTCTATTCAACAATATTTTCACTCATTTTAACAACATGAAAACAGGGTGGGGACAAATTTGTTGAAAAGGTTAGGATTTCTGGATCTTCAGCTGCTCGTTTATACTTTGATCACTTCATCTTTAAGCTGCCAAACCAAGAGGTTTGTTTTTATCACTTACAGTTTATTCTTTCTCCACATTGTTTGGAACTTAAATTGATATTTGTTTTATTTGATGGTAGCCTATTTTGGAGGCCAAGGCCACAACGGTGTGGCTTGACGAAAGCTATCATCCTGTCTGAATTCCAGCGGAGGTTAGGTCTAAATTTGTGAAATTTATTCGAAATGAAGACTCGTGATTCAGTTTGCAAATTGATGCTGTTTCTTTGTTAATCAAATATTAAGAAAGGTAATTCTTTCTATACTTGCATTTGGTTTTTAATGTGAGTGAAGGAAAGGAGAGGCAACACGACTCTGTAATTGAGATTATATATATGCTTTAATTGTCATACTTGTTCCTTCAGTATACATGTATGTATCTATATGCCATTATATGTAGTATCTGCTATTTGAGTGGTACCGAGGTACTTACTACCGACTTGACAACTCACCCTTCTATCTATAACATTTTTAGATTCAGTTGAGGATAGTGAGAACAGTCCCCTCGTCCAGTTAGCGAGAATTTCAGATGTTAGTGGTAAGCTCTGCTTCGTAGTGGAGATTACCCGAGTATTTATAGTCATGCTCCAAACACCTAGGGTAGGGTCTTTATTTAGTATTCATGTATTTCATTTTCAGACATTGACATTATGTAAACTTGTTATTAAGTTTCAATTTAGTTGCATGTAAATAGTTCTTCAGTTAGCTTTTAATAAATAAAATTATTTTATCATTATGAGCATTTAATACAAGGTTAGTATGCCAAGTTAGAGGTTTCGTAGGGCAGTAGCCCTACATGCGGCCACGTCTTAAGTTAGGGAATGACAAAGTGAGATAAGAGCCATAGGTTTTCCTTAGTTGTCTGCTGCATAGGGACTTCAAGTGCCACTGCAACTATACGGATGGAAGCGCGCCCATTTGTATGGAATGTAGTGTTACCTGAAACCTTTAGTAGTGTCAGTCATCAAGTCCAGGGTTCTATCATTTAAACACTCATTCTTATCTAGAGATCGTTTATGCTGTCATCTAGATCGAAACTAGTTTGATCGCTCAAAAGGCCTTCAGTGAAGCAAAGAGAGTTAAACAGGAAGGTATCTTCACCCGCTGCAACACATGGCAAGGCCCAAGCCATCAGGGTCCTCCGTTAACCTTTCCCAGACGGGCAGTTTTCTCAGAACTCACTCCAGTATGGACAACACAGAGTAGAGGTATTTTTCTTAAAACTCACACCTGTTTTTTTATGTGATATATTATATACCATTTGTTTATACGTATGTTATAATATGTTATGCCATACTATGTTAGGACAGAGACCTTGACCCTTACATTTGAGTAGAACTGAGGTACTCACTGCTGAGTTAACAACTCACCCTTCTATTGATAACATTTTTAGATTCGGTTGAGGATAGTGAGAACACTCCCCTCGTCCTTAGTGAAAATTTCAGACGTTAGTGGTGAGCTCCGCTTCGCAGTGGGGACTATCCGAGTATTTACAGTCGTGCTCCAGACACCTAGGGCAGGGTCTTTATGTAGCATTCATGAATTTTATTTTTAGACATTGACATTATGTAAGCTCATTATTAAATTCCAATTTTAGTTACATGTAAACAGTTCTTCAGTTAGTTTTTAATAAATAAAGATATTATTTTATCATTATCAGTATTTAATACAAGGTTAATATGCCACGTTAGAGGTTCCGTAGGGCAGTAGCCTTACTTGCTGTCACGTCTTACGTTAGGGCATGACAAATGGTATCAGAGCCATAGGTTTTCCTTAGTTGTCTGGAGCATTGGGGCTTCAAGTATCACTTCAACTGTACGGATGGAAGCGCGCCCATTTGTATGGAATGCAGTGGTACATGAAACCTTTAATAGTGTCAGTCGTCAAGTCCAGAGTCAACATCTTTTAAACACTCATTCTTATCTAGAGATCGTTAATGCTGTCATCTGGATCGAAACTAGTTTGATTGCTCAGAAGGCCTCCAGTGAAGCAAAGAGAGTTAAACAGCAAGGTATCTTCACCCGCTGCAGCACAGCGCACGGCCCAAGCCACCAGGGTCCTCTGTTAACATTCCCCGGACGGGCGGTTTTCTCAGAACTCACTCTAGTATGGACAACACAGAGTAGTGGTATTTTTCTCAGAACTCACACCTGTTTGTCTATGCGATATATTACATGCCATGTGTTTATACTTATATTATAATATGTTATGCCATACTATGTTAGGACAGAGACCTTGACCTTTACATATGATATCCCTTAGAAATGTTTGGCTAGGCTTATACATAAGACTTTAAATATAGATTCCGGGTGAGGCACGGACCTTATCGAGGGACAGATTCTAGCTAAGGCAAGACTTGATACTTAAGATGTCTATTCGTGACGCATCTCTCTTACTTGGGAATCCCATCCTCAGTGTGAGACCATAGTCCAGGAGTCGAACTAATAAACAAGATAAGCTAAGCAGGACACACTTCTCATAGTTAGTAGCCTTAGGCCTTAACGGCATGGTAATCTAAGACAACTCCCTAAAAACCATTACAAACTATAGATTCTAGGGTAGATGACCTAGAATAGTACGAGATATTACGATCCCGTGACCACCTAGCAATAGATAGATATGGGCGCTAGGATACTCAAATACAGCATGCGTGCCCTGTCATACCCTCGAGCGCCAGACTCTTTAGACGTAGGGTATACGTACCCTCACAGATATCTAAGTTGGGTGCGTACCGGAACCACCCAAATTTAACTTGGTGAAGTGAGGTTGAGTTGCGGCTCCATTGAATTGTGCTCCTACGCCAAGGATGTGGGCATGTCATACAATTTTACTCTCTAGTTATTAGCGCAGTTTATTTAGTTATTTCAGTTATCCAGTTCCTTTAAGACATCAGTTATATATATATATATATATATATATATATATATATATATATATATATATACACACANTTGCCATTATATGTAGTATGTGCTATTTGATTGGTACCGACGTACCCACTACCGAGTTGACAACTCTCTCTTCTATCCATATCATTTTTAGATTTGGTTGAGGATAGTGAGAACAGTCCCCTCGTCCAATTAGTGAGAATTTAAGACGTTAGTGGTAAGCTCCGCTTCGTAGTGGGGGACTACCCGAGTATTTACAGTCATGCTCCAAACACCTAGGGTAGGGACTTTATTTAGTATTCATGTACTTCATTTTCAGACATTGACATTATGTAAACTCGTTATTAAGTTTCAATTTAGTTGCTTGTAAACAGTTCTTCAGTTTGTTTTTAATAAATAAAGTTATTCTTTTATCATTATGAGCATTTAATAGAAGGTTAGTATGCCAAGTTAGAGGTTTCGTAGGGCGGTAGCCCTAGATGCGGTCACGTCTTAAGTTAGGGAATGACAAAGTGGTATAAGAGCCATTGGTATTCCTTAGTTGTCTGGAGCATACGGACTTCAAGTGCCACTGCAACTATACGGATGGAAGCGCGCCCATTTGTATGGAATGCAGTGGTACCTGAAACCTTTACTAGTGTCAGTCATCAAGTCTAGGGTCACCATCTTTTAAACACTCATTCTTATCTAGAGATCGTTAATGCTGTCATCTGGATCGAAACCAGTTTGATAGCTCAAAAGGCCTCCAGTGAAGAAAAGAGAGTTAAACAGGAAGGTATCTTCACCCGCTGCAGCACATGGCAAGGCCCAAGCCATCAGGGTCCTCCGTTAACCATTACCAGACGGGCAGTTTTCTCAGAACTCACTCCAGTATGGACAACACAGAGTAGAGGTATTTTTCTCAGAACTCACACCTATTTGTTTATGTGATATATTATATACCATTTGTTTATACTTATGTTATAATATGTTATACCATACTATGTTAGGACAGAGACCTTGACCTTTACATATGATATCCCTTAGAAATGTTTGGCTAGGCTTATACATATGACTTTAAATATAGATTCCGGGTAAGGCACGGACCTTATCAAGGGACAGATTCTAGCTAAGGCAAGACTTGATACTTAAGATGTCTATTTGTGACGCATCTCTCTTACTTGGGAACCTCATCCTCAGTGTGGGATCATAGTCTTGGAGTCGAACTAATAAACAAGATAAGCTAAGCAGGACACACTTGTCATGGTTAGTAGCCTTAGGCCTTAACGGCATGGTAATCCAAGACAACTTAAACTTTACAAACAAAAGATTCTAGGTAGATGACCTAGAATAGTACGAGATATTACGATCTCGTGACCACCCAGCAATAGATACATATGGGCGCTAGGATACTCAAATACAGCATGCGTACTCTGTCATACCCCTGAAAGCAAGACTCTTTAGACTTAGGGTATACGTACCCTCAAAGATATCCAAGTTGGGTGCGTACCGGAACCACCCAAATTTAACTTGGTGAAGTGAGGTCGAACTGTGGCTCCCTTGAATTGTGCTTCTTCGCCAAGGACGTGTGCATGTCGTACAATTTTACTCTCTAGTTATTTGCGCACTTTATCTAGTTATTTCAGTTATCCAGTTCCTTTAAGACATCAGTTATATATATATATATATATATGTATATATGCTTGAATTGTCATACTCTTTCCTTCAGTATAGATGTATGTATCTATATGGCCATTATATGCATTATGTGCTATTTGAGTAGAACTGAGGTACCCACTGCTGAGTTAACAACTCACCCCTCTATTGATAACAGTTTTAGATTCGGTTGAGGATAGTGAGAACACTCCCCTCGTCCAGTTAGTGAAAATTTCAGACGTTAGTGGTGAGCTCCGCTTCGCAGTGGGGACTATCCGAGTATTTACAGTCGTGCTCCAGACACCTAGGGCAGGGTCTTTATGTAGCATTCATGTATTTCATTTTTAGACATTGACATTATGTAAGCTCATTATTAAATTTCAATTTTAGTTACATGTAAACAGTTCTTCTGTTAGTTTTTAATAAATAAAGATATTATTTTATCATTATCAGTATTTAATATAAGGTTAATATGCCACGTTAGAGGTTCCGTAGGACAGTAGTCTTACTTGCTGCCAAGTCTTACGTTAGGGCATGACAAATGGTATCAGAGCCATTGGTTTTCCTTAGTTTTCTAGAGCATTGGGACTTCAAGTATCACTTCAACTGTACGGATGGAAGCGCGCCCATTTGTATGGAATGCAGTGGTACCTGAAACCTTTAGTAGTGTCAGTCGTCAAGTCCAGAGTCAACATCTTTTAAACACTCATTCTTATCTAGAGATCGTTAATGCTGTCATCTGGATCGAAACCAGTTTGATCGCTCAAAAGGCCTCCAGTAAAGCAAAGAGAGTTAAACAGCAAGGTATCTTCACCCGCTGCAGCACAGGGCACGGCCGAAGCCACCAGGGTCCTCCGTTAACATTCCCCAGACGGGCAGTTTTCTCAGAACTCACTCCAGTATGGACAACACAGAGTAGGGTATTTTTCTCAGAACTCACACCTGTTTGTCTATGCGATATATTATATGCCAAGTGTTTATACTTATGTTATAATATGTTATGCCATACTATGTTAGGACAGAGACCTTGACCTTTACATATGATATCCCATAGAAATGTTTGGCTAGGCTTATACATAAGACTTTAAATATAGATTCCGGGTGAGGCAAGGGGCAGATTCTAGTTAAGGCAAGACTTGATACTTAAGATGTCTATTTGTGACACATGTTTTGTACTTGGGAATCCTATCCTCAGTGTGAGACCATAGTCCTGGAGTCGAACTAATAAACAAGATTAGCTAAGCAGGACACACTTGTGATAGTTAGTAGCCTTAGGCCTTAACGGCATGGTAATCCAAGACAACTTAAAAAAACTTTACAAACAATAGATTCTAGGGTAGATGACCTAATATAGTACGAGATATTACGATCTAGTGACCACCTAGCAATAGATAGATATGGGCGCTAGGATACTCAAATACAGCATGCGTGCCCTGTCATACCCTCGAGCGCCAGACTCTTTCGACTTAGGGTATACGTACCCTCACAGATATCTAAGTTGGGTGCGTACTGGAACCACCCAAATTTAACTTGGTGAAGTGAGGTCGAGCTGCGGCTCCCTTGAATTGTGCTCCTCCGCCGCGGACGTGGGCATGTTGTACAATTTTACTCTCTAGTTATTTGCGCACTTTAACCAATTATTTCAGTTATCTAGTTCGTTTAAGACATCAGTTTTATATATACATATATATATATATATATATATATATATGCTTGAATTGTCATACTCTTTCCTTCAGTATAGATGTATGTATCTATATGCCATTATATGCATTATGTGTTATTTGAGTAGAACTGAGGTACCCACTGCTGAGTTAACAACTCACCCCTCTATTGATAACATTTTTAGATTCGGTTGAGGATAGTGAGAACAGTCCCCTCGTCCAGTTAGTGAAAATTTCAGACGTTAGTGTTGAGCTCCACTTCGCAGTGGGGACTATTCGACTATTTACAGTCGTGCTCCAGACACCTAGAGCAGGGTCTTTATGTAGCATTCATGTATTTCATTTTTAGACATTGACATTATGTAAGCTCATAATTAAATTTCAATTTTAGTTACATGTAAACAGTTCTTCAGTTAGTTTTTAATAAATAAAGATATTATTTTATCATGATCAGCATTTAATACATGGTTAATATGCCACGTTAGAGGTTCCGTAACTGCCCTATGTGCGGTCACGCCTTACGTGAGGGCATGACAAATGGTATCAGAGCCATAGGTTTTGCTTAGTTGTCTGGAGCACAGGGACTTCAAGTGTCATTGCAACTGTACGGATGGAAGCGCGCCCATTTGTATGGAATGCAATGGTACCTGAAACCTTTAGTAGTCTCAGTCGTCAAGTCCAGAGTCAACATCTTTTAAACACTCATTCTTATGTAGAGATCGTTAATGCTGTCATCTGGATCGAAACCAGTTTGATCGCTCAAAAGGCCTCCAGTGAAGCAATGAGAGTTAAACAGCAAGGTATCTTCACGCGCTGCAACACAGGGCACGGCCGAAGCCACCAAGGTCCTCCGTTAACCTTCCCCGGACGGGCAGTTTTCTCAGAACTCACTGCAGTATGGACAACATAGAGTAGAGGTATTTTTCTCAGAACTCACACCTGTTTGTTTATGTGATATATATTATATGCCATGTGTTTATACTTATGTTATAATATGTTATGCCATACTATGTTAGGACAGAGGCCTTGACCCCTACAAATGATATCCCTTAGAAATGTTTGGCTAGGCTTATACATAAGACTTTAAATATAGATTCCGGGTGAGGCACGGACCCTATCAAGGGGCAGATTCTAGCTAAGGCAAGACTTGATACTTAAGATGTTTATTTGTGACGCATCTCTCTTACTTGGGAATCCTGTCCTCAGTGTGAGACCATCGTCCTGGAGCCGAACTAATAAACAAGATTAGCTATGCAGGACACACTTGTGATAGTTAGTAGCCTTAGGCCTTAACGGCATGGTAATCCAAGACAACTTAAACTTTACAAACAAAAGATCCTAGGGTAGATGACCTAGAATAGTACGAGATATTACAATCTCGTGACCACCCAGCAATAGATACATATGGGCGCTAGGATACTCAAATACATGCGTACTCTGTCATACCCCCGAAAGCAAGACTCTTTAGACTTAGGGTATACGTACCCTCAAAGATATCCAAGTTGGGTACGTACCGGAACCACCCAAATTTAACATGGTGAAGTGAGGTCGAGCTGTGGCTCCATTGAATTGTGCTTCTTCGCCAAGGACGTGTGCATGTCGTACAATTTTACTCTCTAGTTACTTGCGCACTTTATCTGGTTATTTCAGTTATCCAGTTCCTTTAAGGCATCAGTTATATATATACACACACACACACATATATATGCTTGAATTTTCATACTCTTTCCTTCAGTATAGATGTATGTATCTATATGCCATTGTACGCAGTGTGTGCTATTTGAATAGCACTGATGTACCCACCACTGAGTTGACAACCCACCCCTCTATTGATAACATTTTTAGATTCGGTTGAGGGTAGTGAGAACAGTCCGCTCGTCCAGTTAGCGAGAATTTCAGATGTTTGTGGTAAGCTCCGCTTTGCAGTGGGGACTACCCGAGTATTTACAGTCATGCTCCAGACACCTAGGGCAGGGTCTTTATGTAGCATTCATGTATTTCATTTTCAGACATTGACATTACGTAAGCTCTTTATTAAATTTCAATTTAGTTACATGTAAACAGTTCCTCATTTAGTTTTTAATCAATAAAGATATTATTTTATCATTATCAGCATTTANAACATTTTTAGATTCGTTTGAGGATAGTGAGAACAGTCCCCTCGTTCAGTTAGCGAGAATTTCAGATGTTAGTGGTAAGCTCCGCTTCGCTGTGGGGAGTACGCGAGTATTTACAATCATGCTCCAGACACCTAGGGCAGGATCTTTATGTAGCATTCATGTATTTCATTTTCAGACATTGACATTACGTAAGCTCTTTATTAAATTTCAATTTAGTTACATGTAAACAGTTCCTCATTTAGTTTTTAATCAATAAAGATATTATTTTATCATTATCAGCATTTAATAAAAGGTTAGTATGCCACGTTAGAGGTTCCGTAGGGCAGTCACGTCTTTAGTCAGGGCATGACAAAGTCGTATCAGAGCCATAGGTTTTCCTTAGTTGTCTGGAGCATAGGGACTTCAAGTGTCATTGCAACTGTACGGATGGAAGCGCGCCCATTTGTATGGAATGCAATGGTACCTGAAACCTTTAGTAGTGTCAGTCATCAAGTCCAGAGTCAACATCTTTTAAACACTCATTCTTATCTAGAGATAGTTAATGTTGTCATCTGGATCGAAACCAGTTTGATCGCTCAAAAGGCCTCCAGTGAAGCAAAGAGAGTTAAACAACAAGGTATCTTCACCCGCCGCAGCACAGGGCAGGGGCCAAGCCACCAGGGTCCTTCGTTAACCTTCCCCAGACGGGTAGTTTTCTCAGAACTCGCTCTGGTATGGACAACACAAAGTAGAGGTATTTTTCTCATAACTCACACTTATTTGTTTTTGTCATATATTATATGCCATGTATTTGTACTTAAGTTATAATATGTTATGTCATAATATGTTAGAACAGAGATCTTGACCTTTACATATGATATCCCTTAGAAATGTTTGCTAGGCTTATACATAAGACTTTAAATATAGATTTCGGGTAAGGCACGAACCCTATCAAGGGACAGATCTAGCTAAAGCAAGACTTGATACTTAAGATGTCTATTTGTGACGCATCTCTCTTAATTGGGAATCCTATCCTCAGTGTGGGACCATAGTCCTGGAGTCGAACTAATAAACAAGATAAGCTAAGCAGGACACACTCGTCATAGTTAGTAGCCTTACGCCTTAACGGCATGGTAATCCAAGACAACTCCCTAAACAACTTTACAAACAATAGATTCTAGGGTAGATGACCTAGAATAGTACGAGATATTACGATCTCGTGACCACCCAGCAATAGATAGATATGGGCGCTAGGATACTCAAACACAGCATGCGTGCTCTGTCATACCCCCGAACGCCAGACTCTTTAGACTTAGGGTATACGTACCCTCACAAATATCCAAGTTGGGTGCGTATCGGAACCACCCGAATTTATCTTGGTGAAGTGAGGTCGAGCTGCCGATCCCTTGAATTGTGATCTTCCGCCAAGGGCGTGGGCATGTCATACAATTTTACTGTCTAGTTATTTTGGCCATTTTATCTGGTTATTTCAGTTATCCAGTTCCTTTAAGACATCAGTTTTATATATATATATATATACACACATACATTTACATATATATGCTTGAATTTTAATACTCTTTCCTTTAGTATAGATGTATGCATCTATATGCCATTGTATGCTGTGTGCGCTATTTGAATAGCATTGAGGTACCCACCAATGCGTTGACAACCCACCCCTCTATCAATAACATTTTTAGATTCGGTTGAGCATAGTGAGAACAATCCCTCCGTCCAGTTAGCGAGAATTTTAGATGTTCGTGGTAAGCTCTGCTTTGCAGTGGGGACTACCCGAGCAGACACCTAGGGTAGGGTCTTTATGTAGCATTCATGTATTTCATTTTCAGACATTGACATTATGTAAGCTCGTTATTAAATTTCAATTTAGTTACATGTAAACAGTTCTTCAGTTAGTTTTTAATAAACAAAGATTTTATTTTATCATTATGAGCATTAAATACAAGGTTAGTATGCCACGTTAAAGGTGTCGTAGGGCAGTAACCCTACATGCGGTCACGTCTTAAGTTAAGGCATGACAAAGTGGTATCAGAGCCATAGGTTTTCCTTAGTTGTCTGGTGCAAAGGGACTTCAAGTGCGACTGCAACTGTACGGATGGAAGCGCGCCATTTGTATGGAATGCAGTGGTACTTGAAACCTTTAGTAGTGTCAGTCATGAAATCCAGAGTCAACATCTTTTAAATAGTCATTCTTATCTAGAGATCGTTAATGTTGTCATCTGGATCGAAACCAGTTTGATCGCTCAAAAGGCCTCTAGTGAAGCAAAGAGAGTTAAACAACAAGGTATCTTCACCTCCTGCAGCACAGGGCACGGTGCAAGCCACCAGGGTCCTCCGTTAACCTTCTCTGGACGAGTAGTTTTCTCAGAACTCACTCCTGTATGGACAACACAGAGTAGAGGTATTTTTCTCAGAACTCACACCTGTATGTTTATGTGATGTATTATATGTCGTGTGTTTATACTTATGTTATAATATGTTATGCCATACTATGTTAGGACAGAGGCCTTGACCCCTACAAATGATATCCCTTAGAAATGTTTGGCTGGGCTTATACATAAGACATTAAATATAGATTTCGGGTATGGCACGGACCCTATCAAGGGGCAGATTCTAGCTAAGGCAAGACTTGATACTTAAGATGTCTATTTGTGACGCATATCTCTTACTTGGGAATCCTATCCTCAGTGTGGGACCATAGTCCTGGAGTTGAACTAATAAACAAGATTAGCTAAGCAAGACACACTTGTCATTGTTAGTAGCCTTAGGCCATAACGGCATGGTAATCACCGACAATTCCCTAAAAAAACATTACAAACAATAGATTCTACGGTAGGTGACCTAGAATAGTACGAGATATTACGATCTCGTGAGCGCCCAACAATAGATAGATATGGGCGCTAGGGTAATCAAATACAGCATGCGTGCCCTGTCATAACCCCGAACGCCAGACTCTTTAGACTTAGGATACACGTACCCTCACAAATATCCAAGTTGGGTGCGTACCGGAACCACCCGAATTTATCTTAGTGAAGTGAGGTCGAGTTGCGACTCCCTTGAATTGTTCTCCTATGCCAAGGACGTGGGCTTGTCATACAATTTTACTCTTTAGTTATTTGCGCACTTTATCCGGTTATTTCAGTTATCCAGTTCCTTTAAAACATCAGTTATATATATATATATATATATATATATATATATATATATATATATATATATATATACACACNGATTCGTTTGAGGATAGTGAGAACAGTCCCCTCGTTCAGTTAGCGAGAATTTCAGATGTTAGTGGTAAGCTCCGCTTCGCTGTGGGGAGTACGCGAGTATTTACAGTCATGCTCCAGACACCTAGGGCAGGATCTTTATGTAGCATTCATGTATTTCATTTTCAGACATTGACATTACGTAAGCTCTTTATTAAATTTCAATTTAGTTACATGTAAACAATTCTTCATTTAGTTTTTAATCAATAAAGATATTATTTTATCATTATCAACATTTAATAAATGGTTAGTATGCCACGTTAGAGGTTCCGTAGGGCAGTAACCCTACATGCAGTCACGTCTTTAGTCAGGGCATGACAAAGTCGTATCAGAGCCATAGGTTTTCCTTAGTTGTCTGGAGCATAGGGACTTCAAGTGCCATTGCAACTGTACGGATGGAAGCGCGCCCATTTGTATAGAATGCAATGGTACCTGAAACCTTTAGTAGTGTCAGTCATCAAGTCTAGAGTCAACATCTTTTATACACTCATTCTTATCTAGAGATCGTTAATGCTGTCATCTGGATCGAAACCAGTTTGATCGCTCAAAAGGCCTCTAGTGAAGCAAAGAGAGTTAAACAGCAAGGTATCTTCACCCACTGCAGCACAGGGCACGACCCAAGCCACCAGGGTCCTCCGTTAACCTTCCCCAAACGTGCAGTTTTTCAGAACACACTCTAATATGGACAACAGAGTAGAGGTATTTTTCTCAGAACTCACACCTTTATGTTTATGTGATATATTATATGCTTTATACTTATGTTATAATATGTTATGCCATACTATGTTAGGACAGAGACCTTGACCCTTACATATGATATTCCTTAGAATTGTTTGGATAGGCTTATACATAATACTTTAAATATAGATTCCGGGTAAGGCACAGACCCTATCAAGGGGCATATTCTAACTAAGGAAAGACTTGATACTTAAGATGTCTATTTGTGACGCATCTCTCTTACTTCTGAATACTATTCTCAGTGTGGGACCGCAGTCCTTGAGTCGAACTAATAAACAAGATTTGCTAAGCAGGACACGCTTCTCATAGTCAGTAGCCTTTGTCTTTACTGGCATGGTAATCCAAGACAACTCCCTAAAAAACTTTACAAACAATAGATTCTAGGGTAGACGACTTAGAATAGTACGAGATATTACGATCTCGTGACCACCCAGCAATAGACAGATATGGGCGCTAGGATACTCAAATACAGCATGGGTGCCCTATCATACCCCTGAACGCCAGACTCCTCAGAATTAGGGTATACGTACTCTCACAGATATCCAAGTTGGGTGCGTACCAAACCCACCCAAATTTATCTTGGTGAAGTGAGCTCGAGTTGCGGCTCCCTTGAATTGTGCTCCTCCACCAAGTACGTGGGCATGTCGTAGAATTTTACTCTCTAGTTATATGCGCACTTTATCCGCTTATTTCAGTTATCCAGTTCCTTTAAGACATCAGTTATATATATATATATATATATATATATATATGTATGTATGTATGTATATGTATACATGTACATATATATGCTTGAATTGTCATACTATTTCCTTCAGTATAGCACTGAGGTACCCATCACTGAGTTGACAACCCACCTCTCTGTCGATAACATTTTTAGATTCGGTTGAGGATAGTGAGAACAGTCCCCTCGTCCAGTTCGCTAGAATTTCAGACATCAGGGGTAAGCTCTGCTTCGCAGTGGGGACTACCCGAGTATTTACAGTCATGCTCCAGACAAGTAGGGCAGAGTCTTTGTGTAGCATTCATGTTTTCTATTTTGAGACATTGACAATATGTAAGCTCGTTATTAAATTTCATGTTAGTTACAAGTAAACGGTTCTTCAGTTAGTTTTTAATAAATAAAGGTATTATTTTATCATTATGAGCATTTAATACAAGGTTAATATGCAACGTTAGAGGTACTGTAGGACGATAGCCCCACATGCGGTCACGTCTTAAGTTAAGGCATGACAAAGTGGTATCAGAGCCATAGGTTTTCCTATCAGAGCCATAGGTTTTCCTTAATTGTCTGGAGCATAAGGACTTCAAGTGCCACTGCAACTGTACGGATGGAAGCGCGCCCATTTGTATGGAATGCAGTGGTACCTGAAACCTTTAGTAATGTCAGTCATCAAGTCCAGAGTCAACATCTTTTAAACACTCATTCTTATCTAGAGATCGTTAATGCTGTCATCTGGATCGAAAACTAGTTTGATCGCTCAAAAGGCCTCCAGTGAAGCAAAGAGAGTTAAACAGCAAGGTATCTTCACTGGCTACAGCACAGGGCAGGGCCCAAGCCACCATGGTCCTCCATTAACCTTCCCTGGACGGGAAGTTTTCTCAGAACTCACTCTAGTATGGACAACACAGAGTAGAGGTATTTTTCTCAGAACTTACACCTGTTTGTTTATGTGATATATTATATGCCTTGTGTTTGTATTTATGTTATAATATGTTATGCCATACTATGTTAAGATAGAGACCTTGACCCTTACATACGATATGCCTTAAATATAGATTTCGGGTAAAGCACGAACCCTATCAAGGGGCAGATTCTAGCTAAGGGAAAACTTGATACTTAAGATGTCTATCTGTGCGCATCTCTCTTACTTGGGAATCCTATCCTCAGTGTGGGACCATAGTCCTAGAGTTGAAGTAATAAACAAGATTAGCTAACCAGGACACACTTGTGATAGTTAGTAGCCTTAGGCCTTAACGGCATGGTAATCCAAGACAACTCCCTAAAAAACTTTACAAATAATAGCTTCTAGGGTAGATGACCTAAAATAGTACGAGATATTACGATCTCGTGACCACTAAGCTATAGATAGATATGGGCGCTAGGATACTGAAATACAACATGAGTGACCTGTCAAACCCCCGAATACCAGAGTCTTTAGACTTAGGGTATACGTATCCTCACAGATATCCAAGTTGGGTGCGTACTAGGGACCAAAATTGTTTAAGCGGGGAAGAATGTGACAACCCTAAAAAAGGGGGTCACGTCTTTAGCATCTCACACAAGACGCAAACCAGAATCCCTATTCTGTGTTTTTTGGGGTTAGGAGAAGGCATGGCCCGCCCCTTGGTCTTTTCTCCCCTATAAATAGAAATCTCCTCATTCTATTCAAACTTGCTCAGAGCTTCAAACTCTTCTACTCTCTTAGAACGAATTTCTGTTCAGTTTTCTTCTCTCCCTCGTGTAACATCTCGCATCCTCACGTATGGGAAACCCGTGGACTAGGCCGCCAATAACGGCCGGGAAACGTCAAGAAAACGGGTGTGAGGGTATTGGGACCTCCACAACCCAGGGATTTAGGGATACAGGCTAGGTTTGTGGCCGCGTAAATTTTTTTGAGGTCACCGGGCGAGTTTCGACTCGAACGGGAATCGTTTCAGACATCGGAAATCACCCGTGGAATTTCTCGACACGACAAGAAAATCCAATACCCCTGGGAAAATGTCTCCGGATCGAAGGGAAAAATAGATGGATCACAACGGTTTGTCGGAAGATTTTTAGGCCAACCGGAGGTGAGACTTTATGGACAAAACGCGATTAAACGAAAACGGAGCCAGATAGGGTAAGAGGAATACTTCTGAAGGAAGTAAATAATAAATAATAATATAATAATAAAAAAACTGAAGCTTTGCTTTAGAAAAACAAAGGAAAAGAAAGAAAAAAGAAAAGGAAAAAGAAAATAAAAGAGTTACTGTGCGCGGCTATAAATAGCCATGTAAATTTTAAGAAATTACATTTACGTTTGACCCTTTTCGCAAACACCAGTCCCGTTCCTGCACATCGTGGTTTCTTTCCGGAGTCCCAGCAAAATTGTAGGAGCACGCCATTGTGAAGAGGAAATCCCTTACTTCAACCCTACCGAATAGGAATCGTCATCGGATGTGGGTAACTCTAAGTCCACTGTCTATGTGGTTAATTGTTATACCTGTATATGTCTTGTTTGGTGTATTTGACTATGAAAATGTTTAGTAAGTTTGGGAGTTTCAAGGTAAAAAGGGTTTTTAGGAAATTTTGATAAATGAAAGGCATAACCGTACTGATTGGAACCCTACGAACAGTGGAAAAGGAGAACTGAAGTCTCGGGAAGGCGATTTTAAAGCTTTCAATCGAATGGAGGGGAACTCAATCGAAGGAAAGCCAAAAATCAGCTTCCAATCGATTGAATTCCATTTCAGTCGAATGAAAGGAAAATTTGGATTTCATTCGATTGAATTCCAACAGGAGTCGGAGGGGAGGATCCTGATGGCTTTTAATCGATTGAAATCCCTTTCCAATCGAATGAAAGAACTCTCAGGACTTCATTCAAATACTCCAGAGGTCATTCGAATGAAACCTGTAAAACTTGAGATTTCAGTGGTTCTAAGGGACCCAATGAGTAAGGCTAGACCACGGTTGTGTATTCAAGCATGCATCATGAAGATGGGTTGTCGCATAGGTGTTAGGACAGCCCTAGAAAAGTAGAGGTCAATCACTAAATGTTTAAATGAAAGCATAACGAATTGTTAGGGAATAAGTATGTAGTTATATGTTAGAAAGCCTTCTCTTGGTAAAGTCTAACTGAAACGCCCCTCGCCAGTCCGAAAAAGGTGGAGTGGCCAATGTATTACCTTGCCAGTCCCAAAATGGTGGATTGGTTCGCAGAAGTTAAGGACACAAGGAAGGAAAAGTGTTGCCTTGCCAAATCCCAAAAGGTGGATTGGTTAACAAATTAATTCCAAAAGGGTGGATTGGTTCGCAGAGGTTAATGGCACCAAGAGATGTAAAGTAAAGTACAGAATTGCTCACCGAAGCAATAAGAGATGGAAGAGAGGTTGTCGTCATACCTAAAAGAATAAAGAAAGAGAAGAAAGACGCTTACCCGGGTAAGCCGGTATGCGTAAGTGATCCCCAAGTCCCCAGCATAAAGTATAAAGGATATGCATGTGCATTGATGTGATGAATGAATAGCTATATGTATGTCAGTATGTATGGGATAAAATATATATATGTATATTCATGGATGTTCACGTATGATGTATTGTCAAGGGAGCATCCCAAGACGACTAGTATGACTCCAAGTAGCAACGCAAGGCTAATGAGCACGAAGCCTAAGTAATGATAAGATTAGAAACCCCGTCACCTAGTAATTTAGATAAAGTTGCTAAGGACGTAGGCCAAAGATAATAATCAGTAGGAATTTAGCATGCATGACACTTAGAGGTATTCCTGGTTGGCCTGGGTTATGCCTGAGTAACTAAATCATAGAGACCATGCCGGGTTCCCACTAAGGACGCAAGCATTCTTACCCCCACTCATGTATGAATCCAGATTGCAGTGATAGGCTCCCCACATGCAAAGGATGTGTGGTTGTTTACATGCACTCGTCAGAAGAACTACCACACGGACACCCTTCTGGAGACATGTACCTATGCACCCGCCCGCACGCCAGGCGAGCCGGATAGACCTCCCAGGCGTAGACTCGGAGCACCGGGGCCTTCCTGATGCGTCCGATCTGGATTGACGAGCGCCCAGGGAGCAGCAGCCGAGATCCTATCCATCTTAACGGTGATGAGGAGGTGCCTTCATCGGAGCCAGAGCCGGAGCGAGAGCCAGCGACCATGCCAGCCACAGACCCAGTACGTCTACTCGGTTCGTTCGGGAACGAGGCCGCAGGACGACTGCCAGAAAGAGAGTACTTCTAGCTCGTCCGCGCCGCTTCGTTCCACGAGACTTCTCCGCGGTGACGGACCTATCCAGCGAGGAGGAGGAGGCTGTCGGAGAGGAAGACCCCATGGAGCGCTTGGGAGACTCCGAGTAGGTGAGCAGACTTTAGGACCCGACAGCAGGCGTAGGCATAGTACTTGTACCGTACACAAAGCTAGCAGTACCGCTCGCGTACGTAGACTTTGTTTTAGCTGTTTTATATGTATTTGATGCAGAACTTGTATGTATGCCAGTATGACATGTATAAACTTATGTATATTCGGGCCCGTATGTGTACCTTCTGCCGACGAACCTCCCTACTACAGGTATGTACTCACACTCTCTTATCTTTGAGTATGCCGCGATTCGTTATATTATCCACATGGCTCATTACTTTCGAGATATTTGTACTTGCAAAAAGGAAAGTTCAAAATGGCATGTATTTTCAGTAACCCTAATTTGGAAAGGAAATATAGAACCGTAATAGTTCTGAGAACCAGAGGTCAACCACCTAGCCGAAAAAGCCTATGACTTAAGCATAGGCCAACTAGCTAGGCTGTTGCATCTTGCGAAGATAAAAATTCTTCACCTAGGTAAGTAGCCAGTCTTGTTTAGGATGGCCTAGGGTAGTAGGCTCCAGTACCACCATCGTATTGGTGGTGGCCCACGGTAGTCCACAGGATGCCATAGTGATGTTGGAATGCTGTAGCGATGCCAAATCACTACTGCAGGGC
Source organism: Nissolia schottii (assembly GCA_003254905.1). Classification (NCBI taxonomy): domain Eukaryota; kingdom Viridiplantae; phylum Streptophyta; class Magnoliopsida; order Fabales; family Fabaceae; genus Nissolia; species Nissolia schottii. The sequence goes on from QANU01007681.1 coordinate 37,716, forward strand.
CTGACAGTTAAAAGATTTCTTTATGGGTTTCTGATGGTAGTTTTGTTGGCTTTTCAAGTGTCGATGCCACATCGCTTAGAGCGCCCAGTGTCAACGTTGCTCCTTTCTGCCACATTCTAGGTGAGTGGCTATCCCAATGCGTCGATGGTCCCACTTCGGTGGTCCATCAATAGAGTCAATTGTGCCATAACATGCTAGTGTTATTTATTCATACACATGTTCAATAGATGTCATGCTTATGTGATATATCATAAGCCATGTATATATGCTTATGTTATAATATTCTATGCCATGCTATGTTAGGACAGAGACCTTGTCCCTTAAACATGATATCCCTTAGATATGCTTGGTTAGGCTTATACATAAGACTTTAAATAAAGACTCTGCTTAAGGCATGGACCCTAATAAGGGGCAAGTTCTGGCTAAGACAAGATTTGGTACTTAAAATGTCTGTTTGTGACGCACCTTTCTTACCTAGGAATCCTGTCCTAAGTATGGCACCTTAGTCCTTAAGTCGGACTAATAAACAAAGATTAGTTAAGTAGGGCGCTTTTATCATAATCAGTACCCCCAGGCCTTAGCAACATGGGTAATCAAAGACAGTTCCCTAAAAGATTTCACAAACAGTAGATTCTAGGGCAGGTGACCTAGAACAGTACGAGGTCCTACGACGTCGTAACCCATACCCAGTAGTAAATATATATGAGCGCCAGGCTCCTCAGTTATGGCATGTGTATCCTATCAGACCCTCGAGCGTCAGGCTCCCCAGACTTAGGGTATGCGCACCCTCACAGATATCCGGGTTGTGTGCATACCGGAACCACCTAGGTTTATCCTGGTGAAGTAAGGTCGAGCTGCGGTTTCCTTGAATTGTGCGCATTCGCCAGGGACATGGACATACTTACATTGACCAATTTTGCTTTCCAGTAACTAATTCATTTTACTCAATTATTCAGTACCTTTAGCTTATCCAGTATGTGCAGTTTATTTAGTTTCTTTCAAATATCAATTATATCATATGCTTTTATTTATAAATGTTCCTTCAGTATATATGTATGTATCTACATACCATGGTATTGTTTACAGTACTTGCTATTTGAGTGATACTATGGTATCCATCAATGAGTTGGCAACTTACCTCTCTATTGATAACATTTTCATATTCGACTGAGGATATTGAGAATGGTCCCCTCATCCAGTGAACAAGGATTTCAAACGTTAGTAGTAAGCTCTACTTCGCAGTGGGGACTACCCGAGTATTTACAGTCATGCTCTAGACACCTAAGGTAAGGCCCTTATTTAGTATTCATGTATTTCATTTTCAAACATTGACACTATGTAAACTCATTATTATTTTTTAGTTCAGTTACATGTAAACAGTTATTCAGTTAGTTTTTAATAAATAGAGTTATTTTATCATTATGAGCATTTAATACACGTTTAGAATGCCACATCAAAGCTTCTGTAAGGCAGTAGTTCTACGTGCGGTCACATCCTAAGTTAGGGCATGACAACATCGGCCTTTCCCATGCCCATAACCTACCCACTCTCAACATACCATGTGGTATGTGATAGGGTTTTATATCTCACTTCATTACTCCATAATTAAACATTGCAACCCAAAAATTCGTAATTTTAATACTTAATTAACATGTTTTGCAAATTATCCTTTTTTGTGAAAAATTGAGAAAAATGCAATTTAAAGCATCATTTTTTTCGTAGGAATTAGTTTGTAGATTTTTTCGTATCTTTTTTATTTTTTAATTTATTTTTATTGTAGGAAAATCAATTGCCAAAAGGATCAATAAATATTTGAAGGAGATTAGAAAAAGATTTGATAAAATTGAAGAAAAGATTTGAAGAGAAAACTTGGATCATAAAATATAAATTTGAAGACAAATCTAAAAAGATTTAGTCAAAAATTTGCTAAGGATGTTTTAGCGCTAACACGAATTTCGCACAATGATGAAGGTTAAATCTCGATTTGGCTTACACTACAAAGTTGTAGAGATTTCTCTTAACAATAATTGAAGACTTGAATCACCTCAATATAATATTTGTAGCCAATTTTATTGCCGTTTTACCAACTACAATGTCAAAAGAGAGGGATTTTCACTCACTTTGGACTCATTCTCTATAAATAGACATCTTCTCACAATCACAACTTCATAATCCGCCTCCATAGTTTAGCCCTTTTTGGCCAAGGTAAGAGCATGCGTTTTTCCCTCTTGAGAGGACATATTAATTCTTAGTAATCAAATATATAATTTATTTTTTGGGGATGACTATTGTGGAAATTTATTCACCCTAGAATTGTCTGTCTTCATTTTGACTAGCCCTTGTGTGTGGATGTATCTCTTTTTGCTCTTGGTTATTCGTTTGAGCTTCTAATGTTGTTGCCATTTTGGGGTTTGTGTTGTTAAGTTTGTTTTTATGAGCTATGAGGAATGCTAAATGTTGGTTTTTTTATTTTTGTGAGTGTGATTGAAAGTAATGTGAAAGATGGGTATGTGATGTTGAGGTTGGATTTTTGTGATTTAACAGAAGTGGAGCAAGGGAAAGCAAAAGGAGAAGGTGAATAACCCAGAGTTGTTTGACCAGGCTACATATGAAAAGCTGCTCCCAAATTCAAGCTCATCACTCCTTCCATTTCTGTGATCATTTGAGGGTAAATTTTTTTCTTTTACTACAAGCTCTTTAGTTTTTGAATAGATTGGCTCATATTGTGTTTGGTGTTGTTTTGACCCATGTTTTGTAGTATGTTAAGAGTTGTGTTTGTGAGTCAATTTGGGGTTACTGCATTGTTTGAAGGGGCATTGATTTTGTGTTTATTCTATTGTGTTGGAATTTGTAGGCCTAGTGTTATACAAATGCTTATCCTGTTTGTGTCTGTTTACCTACTCTATAGTTACATCTTTTGGGACTAATTGTTACTTGAAAGTTTGTTATATGCAATTTGATTGAAAAGCTTTAGTGTTCATGGTTTTGTGCACTTTTTGCACTGTCATGTTGTTTAGGTTGTTACTTGTTGATGTTTTGGATAGTAATTTGCAATGGCCTTTTTGGGGATTTGGATCTTCTTAATTAAGTGCAAGTGGTTACGTCTGATGAGAAGGAGTCGTTTCTCACACATCTTATACTTATATTTTATAAAATAAATTAAACTCTTGATTTTTTGATCTAGGGTCAACCCTGGATTTTGGAGGACATAATTTCTTTTTTAGATTTGGTAACTACATTTTTCCCTATTAGTCGCTAATAAGATTGTTGGCTTATGTGGATATGAGTCACTGAACCAAGCTGTAGATAACAGGCATTGATGATTTTTGGATAACAAGAGGCTTAAAATGGTGTTTGTACTCATTTTGCAATTGATATGTTCATGTTTGCTCTCTGATTACTTCATGCCATTC
>QANU01007712.1:0-18794 GCA_003254905.1 Nissolia schottii
AGAAAAATATTTGAATGCTCATAAAACATATTTGCGTGTTCTATAAACATTATTCTATTAATTCTTATTTTTTTATTGTATTTTTAAAATATTATACATTTAAATTAATAGTTTATTTTTTTTTAACATTGGAGGGCCTAGATGGAGGTCACAATGGTTATCTAGCGCCTAGTTGACAAACCAATCTTTGAGAGGCCAACGAAGGCAAGACAGGTCTACCAACAGTAGCCAAAAAACCAAAAAAGGAAGGAACCATCATTACAAAAAAAATAACTAAATACAAACAGATTTATAGATAGATATTTAATTTTTATAAACGGATTTTAATATTTACAAATGGATTAATTATAATCATACATGATCAGTTGGATTAAAAAACTACGAAAGAACCTAGAAAAAATGGTGGACAAAATAACATATATCTCAGTTTATTTTCCCTTGTATTGAACGTCATACTTGTTGGTTATTAATTCTGCTGAGATATATGTTTCTGTATTTGATCATTATGGATTTATCTTGTTACAAAGTGTAGGCAGTAAATAAATACATCTAAGTATATACCTTATAAATATCGTGTATGAATTAAGACAAAGTTCAAAACATAATATCCGATCCAATTACCTTATAATTGACACTATGTAGTATCAAATCAGATTATACAAAAAAATGAAGAGTAAAACTAAGAGCAATGTTCCAACCGAATTAAAATCCATAATAATCACGGCTTGACATGCTGACAGCTTGACGGTTTATACCATAAGATGACTTGCCAACAAAGGGAAAAGAATATGGCAAGTAAACAAACATGGATACTAAAAGAACAAGAAGCACCAGCACAAGAACTAAGACTTTTCTCAGATTCTGATACAAATTGAAACCAAGATAGGAACATGTCTATCACAGACAGCACACTAGACCAGTAAATTACCAATCCCAAACCCAACACAAGTAGAGAAGGCAGCAAGGGTGATGGCCCCCTTTCCATGTTATATAATTCATGGTTGATTTTTATCCACGGGTGAAAGAGAAACCATTTGACTGAGCTCAATCGCATTAACCAGGTGCATTAAACATGGACCGAAGTCCATTTGAAGGAGGGATAGATCGATGAATATAAAGTTTAAATGAAACAAATCCTTAAATTTGATTCAGTAGTTTAACACACACAAGTCACAATAACCTTGTCCAATTTTGAGGAAAAAGGAAAAGAAAAAAAAAAAGAAAAAAGAGAGAGCTAACAATGGAAGCCTGCCAGAGAATGAAACAAGAAAATATTTAGAATAGTTCAGTCGTAATTGTTAATGCAGCTAGATGTTCACACAGGAAAATGATACAAATAGCCTTCCCTACTCAATTGCTATGAAAAAAAGTCCTAAATTGATATGTCACAAGAATTCAGAAAAGTGAAGCAATAAGAGAACATACCTTATTGATGCTATTGAATAACAGTGCAAAACTGAAGAAGAGTAGATGAAACAACCCCAGCAGGGATTGAAAGTGAATAGCTAGAGGAGAAAAGGTGGCCTAGGATCAACGTGCATGAGCATGTGAAGCTGAAAAAAGAGTGCTCTATTAGTTTTATTATGCAAGCAATCTCATTCTTCAAATATCATCTTAAAATCCTAGCGGAGTTAATTATTACATCTTAATAACCATGTAATCAGTAGTATGTAAATATGATTGTACAAGCTATACATACAAATTAACTCCAAATAAAAGGTTATGCTTCTTTTTTATTTATTTTGTGTTTTATTATATATATATAAGTCTGAATCACATCTGAAGCACGCTATCTACCTCTTATCCAAAAGGCTGGTCTGAGAATCACGGGGGACGGGATTGAATCTGTAATGTGCCAGTTATGCCTGTATAGAGGATCCCTTCCCTTCAGCTTGAAATGCTTGAGCTGAAGCCTTCAAATCCCTCTTCACTAGGTAATCATGGATGTAAACATCTAACCTGAAATTACACCATGTAAGCAGAGGTGTTTCATAGGCTATTAAATATGACCATGTAAATAAGAAAAACAAGGACCGCTGTGTTAAGGACCTTTGGGAGTGATAATAGATTACTAGAGAGTTAACAAAACTCAAGTGATTTCAAATTTTCACCTAACAGCAAGGAACTTGAAGGAACTGAACGATTGTGTGAATATTGAGGTAGCTCAAGTTAATGAGTCCCGCGAAACTTGCTCTTTATTCTCGATTAAAAAGTATCACAAACAATATTCTTCACAATTATTTTTTCTTTTATCCCTCACTTGCACATTGACATAAATGATGTTTCTCGCGCACACTCATTCACTTGACTCTCAACATTTAGCACAACCTACGACTTATATAGAGGTTGTTTAAGCAATAGAAATATTAAAATTTAAGCATCTATGTGAACCATGCTCTTGTGTTTTTGTTTTTAAAAAAGAAAATCAGTTACTATTATGATAACCTCAATTAATTGATGTCCACGTTTTTGTCTTCTTTCAATAATATAATATGTATAAAAAAAATTCAATAATATAATTAAGATATAATGGTTGCACGGCCACGTTTTGTCCTTTTTTTTTCTTTTTCTTTTTAAGAATATATTATTACTTGTTAGAGTAATCAAACATGCTCCTTCATATTTGACTTGTAAATTTTGTGATTTGATCATGATTTTCACATTTCAAACATAACATTAAAGAGTTTTAAGTATTCGTCAATTAAACAACAGTTACTTAACATGTTTGGTTGAAAAAAAGGCCACAAAATTTCTATTCAAATTTACAAGGTGAAAACAAATAATAATAAATAACTTAATATAATGTAAAATTGTAAAAAATAATATAAAATCAATGAAACATGTCAAATTATGAACCATATTTTTTAATTGATATGCGTGCACACAGCACGCGTGCAACTTCCATCCTCACACCCACCATAAGTCCATAACATACATACATAGTACATTACGCATGTTGTATCAACATATGTAAAAGAGTGCATAAACATAATATAATAATATTTGAAATTAACATGCAACCTATTTATGCACTTAGCTTTTACTTTTCTTCATGTTCCTACCTGTAAAATAATTAAAGAAAACATATAGGTCCTAAAGCACTATATAAATGTTATAAATAAATAAAAGAATAAGAAAAATTGGTAACTTGTCATTTTATGAGACAATTTACTTGCATGATATGTAATATATTTATAACATATACATATATTTTACGTAACATAGATATTTACATATGGTAATATATTACAATATTTACCGTACATATATACATATTATACGTGTATATATATACAATTAAGAAAAGATGTGTTATTCGTATAATATTTGTACCATTTATTACGTTGACCTACATATGTATACATGTAAGTTGCAACTTTAATTTTTTTTACTTTTGTAGACAATAAGTCAAAGAAACCATTCAAATCCTATATAAAGCCTATAACTAAGCCAAGTAAAAATATAAGAAAAAATTGTTAAAAATTTATGATTAGTGTAAAAAAAATTAGAAACTTGTCACATTTTTTTTGACTTAATATGCTTTTACATAATAATTCTTCTTTATTTAAAATTGTCTTTTCATATCACATATACGACAGTTGTGGCAATTTTTTTTTAATGTGCAATTTTAGCAGTTTACTCAAAAGTAAAAGAAGAATTTTCATTCAAAAATGCTACATGTACACCCAATTTCATTCATACATACACCATTAATAATGCACAAACTTTATTCTCATGAATGCACAAACATTACAAACTTGTAAATAATATTCTCAACTATATTTAATTAAGTACACAGACATTACAGGAGTTAAAACACAAACTTTATGTATATAAGTACGAGGTGTATGTATGGTATATGATTTTTGGTGTACGTGTAGCAGAACTCATTTTCATTATATTTAATATTTTCTTACACTAAGTGTCTTAAATCCAGTGGTGGTTAGAATTAGCTTTTACGTATTTAAGAGAAAAATAAATAAAAATGATTTTTAACGTGTGTGTATTATTTGCACAGATATTTGTACTCTATTATTAATGAGATAAATAAATCTAATTTGGGACATTGTAATTGTCCCTTCCAAATCATACTCATGGCCAGCAACTAGCTCCACAACCTTGTTGCGCCTGTGTCGGTTGTTCCTGCACTAGCGGCAAATATGACTCAAACCTTAGTTCCCTCTCATGACACAACCAATGATCCACTTTGGTACCCTAATTTTGGCGCCTCATATCATCTAACATCAGATTTGTCTATGTTCAATGAAAGGAGTTCATATGCAGGATCAGAACGACAAGATATATGTGCGAATTACTCAAATCCTTATAAAGAAGAAATAAAAAATGTGACCCCTCTCTCCCCTTTGATCCTGGTTCTAATTGCTATTAACATAACTTGTATCATTTATTACTCATCACATTATTGCCTTCTATTTTCCTTACGTTTTACTAAAATAATTGACGTGTTAAGTGTCAAATGATACAAGACAGAACATTTTCCCTCCTTACTTTAAGGAGCATTTAAGAAATTATGTAGACAAGGACATGCTATCTACAACTTGCATGGTCCTCTACACTTTATAGACTAAAAAATAGATCTCAGAAGACCAATTTTTGTCTCCCACTTCCCTTATACATTGTGAATAGTACAATCTCCTTCCCCATTCTTTGACAAATCATTCATCACGGTAGAACTTGCTTGGCTATGGTTATTGTGGTCACATTTACCATGGTCTAGTGGTGTGGAAGCAACAACGACTTCAATAGCTTCTTCACCTTCTTGGATGTTTTCAGATGGCACTAACTGAGTAGCCTTTTTCATTTCTTTGCTCTTACCCCACAGAACCATGTAGAGCCCAATCACAATCAGCACTGCTCCAATCACACTATCCATATACATACAAAACCAAATCAAATTAATTATGAGTTATCTATTACAATTTACAAGCATATTAGATAAATTAGTGTGTAAATATACCTTCCTAGATATAAGTTCTCATCTAACATCAAAGAAGCAGCAACAGCCACAAGCACAAGCATCAGAGGGTTGAAAACGGACGCAAATAGAGGCCCTCTCATCTGTATGCACCACGCTATGATAATAAACACTAATCCAGATCCCACAATCCCCTGCAACAAAATTTATATAAATTAAGTACATCATGTTTGTCTTACAATTTAGCAAAAGCATTTATCTTTTCAAATGCTTTTATAAGAAGTAGCATTTTCCTAACTTTATCAACAGTAATTTTAAAACTCTGAAACACTAAATCAAATAGACACTAAATAATTGCAGTTACAAATTACAACCATGGTGAGATTAGATGGAAAAGAATAGTATACATACCGAATAAGCCACAGTTAGTAGCCTGATATTCCAACCCAATTTCCATTGGCTCCAATCCCTCTCAACGCAAATTCCATAAACAGTGGCTTGTATTGCTCCCGCTGTAGTCATCATAGCTGTGCTTGAGTGGTGGTTTGGGTACTCTTTGCTCATCTTAGCCTGTTCCATACAAATTGGTGTCATGCGGTGACGTAGAGAAATTCTTATATTATAACGTTTTGTATGTATACATGTTTATGATTATATATAAAATGACATTTAAGTCTTTACTTAAAACTAAAATATCATATTATTTATAATAAAAAAACATATTTAACATGGTCCTACGTGATCACTTTGAGGATTTCTCGAGTAACATATAGCTAGTGTATGACACGTGGAACACAGGCCTGACCTGAATGATGAGCCACAGAGCATAAGAGAAGCAGCTAGCCACGGCACAGAGCACACCCAACAAGTTACCGCCAGAGTCACGCGGCGGCGGTGGCACGTGGCCGTGTTGGTGCTGATGTGGATGCAAAAGGTTGACGTGGAAGGGCCAAATATCAATTTCCACCCCTTTGACAAAAGTCAACACCATTGCCCCACCAATCCCAAAGAGAGTTCCAAACACTTTAGCCTGCCCTGACGCCGCCCTCAAATTCAATCTTTCTAAACTGTAGGAAATTAAGATTAAAATCAAACAAAAGCATTTAAGCTCCACCCAAAAGTAACTTCAATTCCTACAACTTAGTACCATGTAACATTTAATTGCATGAAATAATTAATGAAGAGTTGAGAGATTGATTACCCGCAGGAGATGGCCAAGATGAAGGTGATGGCTGGAATGAGGTTGTAGATGGCTGACACAAACGTTGCTGATGTCAAAGCCAGGGCCTGGTAGAATAGGTTTTGAAACAAGCTTCCCCTGTAACAACATTACATAACCCATACCTTATTATGCCATTGGCATAGACATATGTGATATCCATATATGTAGATTTTCTGAATTACTTAACATACCCAAACAAGCCACAAAGAAATGCCATGAAAAGCACCCTCCAAGTCAGCTTTGGTCTCTTCTTCCTGTATAGAAGAAAATAAAAATGGAAAATAAAAAAGGGACCATTTTAGCCATGTTAATCTATTGCCTAGTATTTAGTATCCGGTTGAATTCAAATAATCTCTTGTGGCTAGATATGTTTCATATTACATAATGGATGACATTTCAACTTAAAGACTCAAACGTCATTCATTATATGGTCTTGAACATATTTAACATGGTATTCTAAGACCGCACAAGATCAGAAACAAAAGAAGATGGTAGACCTCTCAGAGATGAGAGCAAGAGGAACAGTGAAGGCAGAGCCAAAGGCGAGGCGGTAGGCGGTGGCTACCCTGACGCTCATCCCATCGTTGATGGCCAGCTTATAGAACACATTGACAGCAGCGAATGCAACCTGCACAAGCACCATTAGCATCACCGGTTTCATACCATTCAACACATTCCATGTTCCCCCCTTCATCTCTTCAACTAATTGGTTGAAAACTCTCTAGGGAATAACAATATTAGAGAGAACAATTAAAGAGTTAGTTGTGAAGTGAAGGGCTAAGTAAATAGCTAGCAACGAAGGGGGGGTATTTATAGTTATAATTGATGAAGATTCATGTTCTACAAGAAACTTTGGTCACGTAATACTGGCAAAGAGGCATGCATGTTTTCTTTTATTTTCAAGTATTAAATTATTGACATGTGCATTATATAGTATCAATGGGTCAATCAGGACGTCTTGCCAATTAGGCCTTAGGCTTTTATGGGTTTGTGCTAGTGCTTTATGCAGACAGCGACACTGGAAAATATTGCAAACACACCACAAAATTATAGACCCTGTAACCTTCTTGTAAGGTGCCTTGGAACGGATTCAACTAATTAGGGGACGCTGGCTTACTATGTAGGACCCTATAAAGCATCTTAAATTTATTCAAAGTGAAAAAGTGTTAGAGTGCCTGTCCTTGTGTTTCTTTCTTTCTTGTTTTATAGCTTTATGCAAATTGCTAACCATCTTTTCTCTTTTTTGAAGAACTGTTAAGACCATCTGTAATGTTTTGCTATAAATTAAGTGTTATTATGATATATACGATTGATGGAATGAGTAAGTGGACCTTATTAGTACATTTTATCCAACTATGGTCGTGGTTTTTATTAGAAATTTAATTTGTTTATATTACTTTGACTTTTTGTAATATTTGTTTCCTTTTTCTTGTNATCAACAACAACCTGTGAAGACATGATAACATGTATCAACTTTGATTTTTCTTTTACTTTCACAAAAAATTAAAAACAAAAAAGCAAAGCTGCTCAAATATATGTATCTATCTCCCAAAGAGAAGGATATAGGATCTACCTACCATGATTCAATGAATCGAATTCAACCTTACTTTGAACATGTAAATTGAATTATTAAGTCAAGGAATATAGCGCTTTTAGTAACCACAGTGTGCATGTTTCGAACAACTCATTAACAAAAAGTTCTACTATTATTACACACATTAAGGAAGTCCCAGAGTTTATTTGCTAGTATTGTCCTTCTTGGCATGATTAATAAAGTTCCAATGGGCTCAACTCTGCTACTGCTCAAGGCCTTAATTATGTGTCTTGAAGATTTTGTTAATAAATAACTGTAATGAGAATCAACCAAGATATCACAAAAATAAAGGCGTAAGTTGTTGAGTGAGATACAAATACATTTCCAACAAAGAGGTGCTAGCTAGCTTGGATATGCTAGTATTTTATTTATTTATTTTCGTCTAAATTGTTAGTATTCTCACCAGAATCAATCATGTTTGAGTCGGTTAAGACTGACTGAGTGATGAAGCTGTCATTTACAATATTTAACATAATTATATATTTACGACTTAAATTTAAGACATTTAATTAAGGTAAAACGACTCACTGTCAGTTAATCTATGTGCAATAGTTACAATATACGATTACAACACAAAAGCAAATAAGTACTTAAAAATAAATAACAATTGTTGCTCGAAGGTTTTTTTTTTTTTCCCCATAAGTGCATTGGAAAACATTATTGCATGAGCATGCAATTTAATTGTTTTGCCGAGTAACGGGCCAATGCTATTCAGCATGTACATATAAAAACAAGTGTCCAAATTTCCCACAAACATAAAAGGACAGAGGTGGTAACTCGCAGTCTCTGTATTAAAAATGGCCAAGTTAAGAGTGTAATTAATTAAATAAGTGATACTGCATTATAATCTTGGGTACATACAAGTTTTGACCAATTACGACAGAGCAACTCCTAGAGCAATACTTTGTTTACTTTTCTCCTTTTTCCGATAAGTAAATGGAAATTTCCATTGAAAGAGATAAATCCCAGAAGGGTAAGAAGAATAGTACACGATACGTCACTCCAACACCGAGCCACCAAGATGCGATCAATCAAGAAGTATCATGATAAAACACACCGGCACCATGCCACCGAGATTACCCCCCCAGCACGCTCCAGGCATGCCTCTTTACTAAAACCCTTCTTAAAAAAATTTCAATGGACAGACTCGAGTCCAAAAAATGAGTACCCCGCTGAAAACGAATTAAGGCACATCAGTACCATAGCAATACATAGACCACCACCCACTTACCTCTGCTGTCCATAAACCACTTAGCTTTAAATCTACCCCTACAATACACAAAACACAAGCAACTTTAAAATTAAGCTCTCATATTCAATTTTCTATTGATCTCTCGTATTCAATTTATATGTTGTCGTGCTTAAAGCACAGAGAGAAAATATAAAATTTGAGGAGATTTAAATAAATGTGTTAAGTGAGAAATATAAAGTGGGCTAGTTGCCACATCTTGTCACATTTTTTTTAAATATATATTTCAGTGGAAGCTTCTCGGCAAACTATCGTGGTAAATGCTTGATGGGAAATTCTACACAATAAATTGACAACTCAATCAGAGTTATATGCAGCGGATAATAATTTCTCCAACTTGCAAGAATCTATGAGGAGCAATATCAAATAATGGCAACAACAATAACACACAAAAGGAAGATACGAAAATTTTTAACGTGGAAAACCTTCTCAGTGTGAGAAGTAAAAACCACGGGCACAAGCCAGTCAATCAAGCTCCACTATAATCAAAATAAGGGTACAAGAGAGTCTCAATCACAGCACAAATCGTGCCCAATAATCAACCAAAAGAACAAGGCAAGAATGATGAAATAGAGAATAAGAGAAACCAGAAAACCCCAAATTCGCTGTTACTGTACGCGACCAATTTCTCACTGCTCAGGCAACTTCTCGACGATCCCACTGTCCAGATTGAAGTATCACGAGTTCCGAACCTGCTGTAAAAATTTCAGCCCGATCCAACGGTGAACGAAGCGGAGGAGGCGGATCAAAAATTGTTGTGCTGTCAAAAACGGAAAAAACCTTTTTTCTTCTCTTCTCCTTATTTTCTATTCTTTCTTTTTTCTTCTTGGCTCTCTCTCTTAACCCTAACAACTGACCCCTCTCCACTATTAAGTGAGAATAGTGGGTTTGCAAATATTGGGCCTTTCTCCACATAGGAAGGGAGCCCAACTCAACAATGCCCTCATATTATTGTTAGCCTTAAAGCGGTGATCATGAGGAGTCCAAAAGCAAAAGAAATTTAAACAAACGAGCTAAGTGAGAAACACAAAGCGGGTTAGATGCCACATCTTAACTCAAAATTTTAAGGCAGTGTGTTTATAAGTTTTCCTAAATATATACTCTTCACTTAGTCTAAATTTCATCGATGTGAGACTGTTATATTCACACTTGAATTTCGGTCCTCATATTTAATTGTCAAGATGAGCAAAAGAAAATACTCTTGATTATTTTTTTTACCCTTTCCTAACATATATCATATCAAGAACAATCTCTTTTAAAAGCTTAAACTGATAAATAGAGACAATTAAATGATTTTATGTCACTTTACACATTTCTTGTTCACACACATGAACTAGGTGGTTTCTCACCTACCCCATGTTACTTAATTTATAAATATTTGATAATCTTTATAACTAAATTTATCGAATTTTGTTATTATTTCATGTTCTAATATGTCATATTGATAAATTATATTATTTAATGCGATAAATTAACAGTTTTCTATACAATATTAATTTGTAGAAATGTACATTGTAAGCGCAGATGGTCTGCAAATCTCTAAGATCTCTAAACCTTTTATAAGTTGATTCTTTCAATGATTTGACTAATGAAAATTTATCACGATCATATAGAATATGAAATAATAACAAAATTTGATGAATTTAATTATAAAAATGATAAAAAAAATGAATAAATTAAGTAGCATGAGATGTTTATTATTATTATTATTATTATTATTATTATTAATAAAATTGTGAACCATCAGCTCTGTCTGGTGAGCCAAATGAAATGGTGGAATAGTTATCTCGTTTTGATAGGAGGTCAAATATTCTGAGCTAGCTAGCTAGCTAGCTCCACTGTTGGGGCATTTTTGGCATGATTCTTGATAAATTGACTTAAATTATTTGAAGAAGCTGCACAATGTAAGTTCTATATTGTGCCAAATGTATGTCTTGTGAGCATACATACAGAGAGAGAATACATTATGTTCATGTTCATCGATCCCTCTGTCTCCTACTGTTTACTAATTAATGCTTTTCTTGATTCTCTTCTGTAGTACCACAAAACAAAGTGGAAGATTGTGCAGGTTAGGTTAGGTTCAGTTAATATTCAAGCGAATTTATAATCATATCATATTATATCTAATTCTGAAGTGGCTATTGAAAAATATTCCCTAGTGATGATGAAACTGATTCACAAGTTAGATTTGTGGTTGGGTTGGTCTCGCTGAGAAGCAAAGATGCACTATTTTTCGTTCAGAAATATAATGCTAGGTTTACAGTTGAAAAACGTTCACTGTATTGTTAATCTATAGTTACATAAACTATACACATATATAAATATGGACACAAACAATTTTAAAATAGATACACAAATTTTATAATATAGATACACAAACTTTTTTAAATATAAAGACCAAATAACATAGGATTCACATCATATTAAATAGCTAAAACTGTGTTAAACTCTCTTTTAGATAGCTGCTCCCCACCCCACCCTCACTCTAAGCACTAAATTCATTTTTTATCATATTCGAACATTTTAAAATAGATACATAAACTTTTGAAATACAATATATAAATTTTTGAACGAGCAGAAGCAAAGAATAAGATGGAAATGAAAACAAAAACAAAGAAGAAAAAAAAATGGTACTCACAAACGCAATTTTTAAATAAATATACACAAATTTTTGTATTTATGTAAAAAAACTTTTGAACAAGTAAAAATAAAAAATAAGACAAAAATGAAAACCAAAATGAAAGTGAAGAAGAAAAAAAAAATTCATTACTCACATACACAACTTTTGAATAACCAAAAGTAAAGAATGAGATAAAAACAAATTTTTTTTGAAATCTATAACGTTGTTTTATGAATAAGAAAACGAAAATAAACTAAAAAAATGGTAAAAATGAAAAAAAAGAAAAAAAATGAGAAAAAAATGCGTGAAGAGTGAGAAAATAAATTTTAAATATAATTAAATATATTTTAATTACAAAAAATATTATTGTATTATCAAACATTTTTTTATTGACAAACATGGCAATTGAAACATTCCCACTTTCCATTTAAAAAAAACAATAAACAATTTTATTATTTTTACGGTATTCTTGATTTCTTTTATAAAAGTACGAAGGGTTACAATCTCAAGAGTATGTAAAAAGTAAACTCCTCATTTTTTATCACGTTCCTATTTTATTATTTTTTAAGATATTTGTTTATTTATTAAATTTAAAAAATATTTATTATATTTTTAATACATTTTTATTAACTAATCTTTTTTCTCATTTATAATAATTTTAACTGATCATGTTATAAATAAAAATAATTAGGTAAATTATTATATTTTTCCTTATTTTAATTTTTTTTATATTTTTTTTAATATCCATGTAAAAAACAAAGTGGATAGCGAATATGAAACAAAGGGAGCAGTAGTTACTAGCCGAAATCGGGTGGATTTTTTATAAGTATATTTATCAAAATATAACAAATTCATGTAATATGCATATGATACAAGATTTATAATTATATGAGTAACGATACTGAAATTACCATAAGACATGGTAATATCCGTACCATTTAAAAAAAATATGTGATGTATTGAAATTGTCATGGGTAGCAATTTTAGCACTCACAGGAATCGTCACACTTGATGACGATTTTAGTCTTTTTTTTCAAAAATTCTGAAACCACCCTACACACTATGACTGTTTCAGTTTTTTAGCTCATGCATTTGTAAAATTTGTATCCAATTTATTTTTTGAGCAACAATTATAACCCATAAGAAAGTTAATGCACTTGTCTCATTAATTAAAATTAACTTATTTTCAGCTTGTCATGTGCCTTGAATCATTTTCCATGTCATTTTGATTAGCCTTAGAACTCGTTTTGCATGTCATTTCATTTCATTTTGTGTATTTGAAAAAATAAAGTTTGTAATAATTTTCAATTTTAGGAAATTGTGTAATCAACAATGAAACTAGTAACAAAAGAAAAAGAAAAAGTGTTTACACAAACAAAAAATGTTTTAATTCGTAACATTAGAATTCAGAACAGAATATATACACACGACCTAACTAACTTCGAACTTGGATATACAATCGAAGGAATTGCATAGTCCATCACTTCACATGTTGATGTTAAATATTAATTATGTAGCAAACAGTAAGGAATCGATGCTTATTTTAAATTTCTAAATTATTAATAAAAATGCCTATGGCTATAGTACATTTTTATGCTAAATATTGTACGGCCATATAGACAGTCAAAATCTTTTTCCCTTTTTTGAAAAGTGTGAGCAAGTGGGAAAATATATGGTATATTCTGTCCCATCATAATGTACGTTAC
Organism: Nissolia schottii; assembly: GCA_003254905.1. Taxonomy (NCBI): domain Eukaryota; kingdom Viridiplantae; phylum Streptophyta; class Magnoliopsida; order Fabales; family Fabaceae; genus Nissolia; species Nissolia schottii. Next base: position 13,328 of record QANU01007712.1, read on the forward strand.
CCTATACACACACATATATATATGATTCTGTATCCTTATTTTAAATCACTACTTTTTAGGTCTTGGGGGCTTCACTAGAGGCCATGTCTTCTTTTCCCTTATTCCTCATGTCTTGTACTTGATATCCTCGTTTTGATGAATAGTTATCATGTTCTTTGTCAGCAACATTGTTATCCACTGTTTCGGACGTGACAACAACCACCTCAATTTCTTCTTGAATTTCTGGAGAAGTGATTATTTCTGATGATTCTGTCTCTAAGTGAGTCGCCTTTTTCATTTCTTTGCTCTTACCCCACAGCACCATGTACAATCCCATCACAATTAGCACTGCTCCAATTGCACTAAACATGTTTTGGAAAATCAAATCATTTCTAGTTAATTAAGTTGACCAATTGATACATAAAAGCTATATATATATGTGCGTGTGTGTGTGTGTGTATTAGCCAGGTGCACTATGTATGGGATTAATTAGGTGTGTACCTTCCTAAGTATAGGTTCTCATTCAACATCAAGGATCCAGCAAGGGCCACAAGCACAAGCATAAGAGGGTTGAAAATAGAGGCATATAATGGGCCTCTCATCCTCACACACCATGCAATCACAATAACCATTAGCCCAGATGCCACAATCCCCTGCAGCAGCACAACACCAATTCAAACGAACAATTGTCCCGTTAATATTAATTAACTTCACAAAACCAATATGCTAGTTTCCTAATTATGAAATTGATTAGCATATATAATATACCGAATATGCTGCAGTTAGGAGCCTTATATTCCAGCCCAACCTCCATTGGCTCCAATCCTTCTCAACACAAAGGGCAAAAACAGTGGTTTGTATTGCCCCCATTAAGGACATCAATGCTGTACTTGAGTGATGCCCCTGGTATTCTTTGCTCATCTTAGCCTGCATTGTCATATATATTAATCAACCACAAATCAAACCAAGATTCAAATATATGTGCATCAATTTATGAGTTTAATTTCTATGCAGTATGTATTAATTAATAATGTAACATATTTTTACATTGTCATCCAATCAAATTTTGTCACACTATTGAATATGTTTGATTCTCACATTTATTACTTCAAAGGTCATACATATATATATATATATATATATATATATATATATATATAAAAGATAATTTAATTGGATGATAGTATAAATGTTTACACTCTTGATTTATTGATAAAATGATATAAGTGCCTGTAGCTGACCTGAATAATGAGCCATAATGCAAAACAAAAGCAGCTTGCAAGACCACAAAGAATACCCAGCAATTTACTGCTAGAGTCGCCATTTAATGTTCCCATATGGTCCTTATTATGCAAAAGGTTAATGTGGAAGGTCCAAATGTTAATTTCTACACCTTTGAGAAAGGTTAGTAGCATTGCCCCGCCAATTCCCGTTACCGTCCCTAACACCTTAGCCTTGCCTCCTGCCGTTCGCAAACTCAATCTTTCGAAACTATAATTAAGGAAATTAGAAAGGAAAAAGAACAAGTTAAACAAAAACAATGTCAGTAGTAATTATTATCTATTTATGTGCTGTTGAAATCCATGGTACCAAGAGAGAAAAGAGAGAAAATGAAACTGAATATGCAAAGTGAAATTGATAGAATGAGAAAGTGTGTTTAACTACAAGTAGAGCAAGCCTATATATAGGCTCCGCATAACCACTAACAACCACTAACTAATTAGCTAAACCATTAGCTAATCCTAACTATTACACTTATCAACTATATATTCTAATACCCCCCCCCCCAAGCTGGACCATGTGCACTAACATGTCCAGCTTGGAAACAACAATACAAAGAAAAATCAAAGATCAATACAACGCTAAGAAAATGATTGAAAATCAACAGCAACCACCGAAGTTCCTAGTTCCTGGAAGTCTTCGACTTTCACTGAAGCCCCTTCGACCTTCTTGTCTTCGACTTTCACTGAAACCCCTTCGACCTTCCTCCAACGTCTCAACGGCACCGGTTGCAAATGTTCCCAACACGGGAACAACTGAACTACCCACTCGGCAAAAGCAAACAAAGCTCAATTATCAAGTGCAGAAGCTTAAATCCAACGCTTAACCACCCAAGATAAGAGCAAATACAAAGCCATAAGGCTAATCAAATCAGAATCAAAGCCACACAAGGCTAACAAAGCAGAAATTTGTCCAAACTAGCAATAACAGATCAAGTAATATCTCTCAACAGAATCTAAACCAAACTCAGCAAGAATCTGAATAAGAGTACCAAAACAGAGCATAAAACTTCAAGAACTAGACCAATGATGCTGAATGATGCTCCAACAAGTCTGGAATTCACAGAACTTGGAAATACAGAACCAAAGCTCAGTTCTCCCTGAGATGCCGAATAGAAATATTCAATCTGAAAACCACATAAACTCAGCTGTAGCTGCAGAAAATCAAAAGTCGGAACTGGAAATTTTGAATCTCAGATACGACGTACGACAGCAAAACTTCTACATCATAAAATCAAAATCATACACATCACGGAGAAACTTCTGGATCATACATCAAAATTATCGAAGACGGAGAGAAAATGCATAGGCAAGAGCAGAAGAATACTAGATGAAAAATCTAAAACAAGACCGTTACGCTTCCACCTCCATAACAAACGAAGTCAAATCCAGCAAACCACAGCCATCGGCCATCACGAATGAAAGAAGATACAGATCAACTCGTTGCAGAAACTTAGCAGTGGCAACGACATCAGGAGGAACCAGATCTGGAAGTCGCCGGAGATATGGAGAACTATGGCAAAGGCGGCGTCCTTCTGCCGCCGCACAAAGATCCCGCTTCGTCTCCGAGAACCTCACAGACTCCGTCGTCGACCTTAACCTCCGCGAGCTCGCCGCCTTGAACAACCAATCCGTCAACAAGTAATAGATGAAGTTGAGATGGCGCAGATCTGAAGCAAGAAGATGAAACCAAATCCTGAATCGGACCGAATCCAGCAGTTCGTCGCCAATCTCGGCTCCGATTCAGTCGACGATGCATCACGACGCGCGCCTCGTGTCGACCTCGTTCTCACAGGCCACCGAGGCCTGCACGTCGTGTGCGGTTACAACCAGCAGACGCACCAGAAACCAGTCGCGTAGCTCCGTGGCCTCGTCGGCGCCGGACGCGAAACGGACGGTGCTGTGCTCCTCGAACCGCCAGCGAATCCCTTGCGGCGCTTATGGTGGACGAGAAGGCAAAAATGAAAATAGAGAGAGATCTAGTTTTCTGAAGGAAAAATTTGAAACAAAGAGAGAGAGATTTTGTTTCCTGGAGATGAAAAAAAATTGAAGCAAAGAGAGAGATTTTTTTTTTCTCTGAGAAAATAAAGCAAGAAAGGGAAAATAAAGAACCGAAAATGATTCAAAGAAAAGGTGTTTGGGAAGCGGGAGAATGAAAGAAAATGAAGAGGAAAAGAAAAAGGAAAAAAAAATGAGTTGCGGAATTCTTCAAGGTGGATGCCATGGCTCTGATACCATGTTGAAATCCATGGTACCAAGAGAGAAAAGAGAGAAAATGAAACTTAATATGCAAAGTGAAATTGATAGAATGAGAAAGTGTGTTTAACTACAAGTAGAGCAAGCCTATATATAGGCTTCTCATAACCACTAACAACCACTAACTAATTAATTAAACCATTAGCTAATCCTAACTATTACACTTATCAACTATATATTCTAATATGTGCCTCCTTGAACATTATTAAATAAGTAATTTGTTGAAATTAATGAAAACTTATAATAGTGTGATGATTAGTACGTACCCGCAGGAGACAGCCAAGATAAAAGTGACGGCAGGAATGAGATTATAAACAGCTGAAGCAAATGTTGCTGATATCAAAGCCAACGACTCGAAATACAGGTTTTGGAATAAACTCCCCCTGTTATATATTAATTAAAAAAAATTAAATTGTTAATTGCTTTCTTTAATTATTGCAATATGTTAATTTATTAGTAATTTTCATAAGTGATCAAAGCCCAAAAGATTTTCTATTGAGAGATTCTTAATAAACACAATTATTTGCACTAAAAAAAAAAGTGACTTTTAAAAAAAATTTATTTAAAATACAATCACATGTTTACGAGGCCGCCAACTTTTTTTTAGTGTCTAAAATGTAAAAATTATTAGACATAACCTTATACAAGAATTTTTTATTTTCGAGATGGGCAAAATGTGATAATTTAAGGAAAGCTTACCCAAATAGGCCGCAAAAGAACGACATAAAAGTCACCCTCCAAGTCAGCTTTGGTCTGTTTTTCCTGTGAAAAATTAAAAAGGTGAAAAACCATATTAGCCAAATGAATTACTATTTTGGGTGGACTTAGACAGTTGTAACTATTTTTCTCATAATAATTGATATTTATTGTGCGAAATGTGGTAAACTATTTGTCATAAAATACTTTTCATTTTAATGAATGAAGATTCAAACCACATATTATAATTAAATGAATGAATTTCTACTGTACAAGATTAATTGTTTGGCAAACTAATGAAAAGTTGAAAATGAGATAAAAAGGTAAAAATCATATTAGTCAAGAATTAGAATGTACAAATTTTGTACTGCAAATAACAGGAGAAATGTATTCCCTTTGCTGAAGACACACGTCATAAAATATGGTGCAAATAAAATTTTAATGGAACTCATATCTCATAATAAAATATGAGTTAACACGATATTTCACATAAAATGCATACAAATTACCCAACTCAATAGGTTTGGGGGTATGGATGCATATAAAAAATATGGACCTTTCGAAAATAAGAGCAAGAGGAATAGTGGTTGCTGCAGCAAAGATGAGACGGTATGCAGTGAGCACCCGCACGCTCATCCCATCGTTGATGGCAAGCTTGTAGAGCACATTCACCGAAGCAAACGCAATCTGCACCATCAACATCATCATCGCAGGCTTCAATCCATGCATTGCTTTCCATATACCTTCCATTTTGTTGTTACTATATCTAGCTTTTTGAGTTGCACTTATTTAATTTCAGCTACAAATAGAGACCGGTAATTTTGAATTGCATTTGCAGGCCAACAATATTATGGTCTATTTATATAAACAAATAACAAAGCTTTCAGTGGAGAAAACAGTGATTTTATTTCTTTCAAAATTCAAAGAGGCATGCTCTTAACGCATTGTTATTCACTCTTAATTTGATTGTGCTTCTTCGTACACTCTGCAACCACCCACATTAAACGAAACGAAAGTACCTAACAGTCTTCCTTTCTCTGTTTCTTTTAGAAAATACTAGAAGTGTTTAGCGAGTGGGTCAAACCGGTCGACCTGCCAACCCGACCCAACTACCTTGGGTGGAGTCAGGTCGAGTTGACTGGTCAGCAGGTCACTTATGTTGGGTTGGGTGTTAGGTCCAACTTGTTAGAATTGACTCGACTCATTGACTCGTTAACTCGTCATTTTATTTATCCATTTAATTATTTTTATTATTT
>QANU01007751.1:0-15483 GCA_003254905.1 Nissolia schottii
GATTTGTGGCCAAAATTTTATGGGCCCCGGCAGATCAATTTTGATCAGGCTTTTGGCACTTCCAGTCTCGATACTTCGCGTACGGTTGTTCTAAAAATATTTCGATCACACCTTTGTGATCTCCTAATTTTTCCTAATTAATATTCTAGGGCCACTTAGGTATTTATAAATTTTCATCTGTAGCCGTACCTTTTACGGGTACTTTAGACGCGCAGTTGTGTTTAGACGGCAGAAAAGGTTTGTTCTGGTGTCTGCAGAATTTTAAGAAAACGAACAGAAATATTTCTACAGACACTTTAACCTAAAAGGTCATATTTCTGATGGTTTATCCTTCACTAGAAATTCCTAAGCATTTATCTGGCGATATTTTCACTAAGGAAGAAGCGGGATGTTACAGTGCGTCCCGCATGGTCGTCCGAAAAATATTCCGCTTGTACCCCTGCGATCCTCTAATTTCCTCGGTCGTGGGAATATCAATGCTTTAAGGCATTTGTGAATTTTTCTCCGAATGAGTATTTTTCACAGAAACCTTTTACATGTCATCGAGCCCTGGTGACCTTCGACCGCTGTTCTGCTCGCGGTTTTGTTACTTCCCGACCGTCCTAATGGGTCGCGGGACTATCCTAAGGTGTTTAAAACCTTTCCCTGGTACCAGTTGGGTTTCCAGAGACTTAGGGCGCTCTGCTCAATTCTACAGGCTAAACAGAGCCGTTTTAGTGTCTACGGAATCGTCCGAAACTCCGCAAAACTCCGTTTAACGGTCAGTTTAATCTCATCATCCGATTCTGAGGGTCAGTAGGAATCATTTGAGTGTCATCCAACTTAGCCAAAATCAAACAGAATAATTCCTACAGACTTCCACACATTTACTCTTACCCAAGGTTCTATGAGTAGTTATTCGGCGGAATTCTTACTAAGAAAGAGGCGGGATGTTACAAGGATAATCGAGAAAATGAACCATTGTTAGTGCTAAAAAACACCACTGAGGACCAAGTGTTCTCACCCCCACCCACTCGGTTATGGATCCAGGTGTGTAGAGTGAATGGATTGACCCGATGGACGTTTGGTAGACGACAGAGGACTGCCGCAGATCAAGACCAAAGCAATGGGGTGACAGAGACATGTGGATGATATATTTTTGTATTATGACTTATGACTTGTATATGTTTTGTGTAAATAGGTATTATTATGGCAATGTGTAATATGTGGGACCTTGTATGTAATTATGTATATATATGCACATATACTCTTGAAGTTTTACTCTTGTTACCATTTCACTTATGCCCGACGCTCATGATTATTGTTATATGTTCTTTTAAATCACGCACGGCTCCTACTTTATAAAATAATAATACACACGAAAGACTTTCAAATTGGTCCATATTTTCGCATAAGAACTATTTGCAAAGGTAATGGTAAGGGTAAAAGTTAACCTGGCACAACGCATAACAACCCTGTGAGCATTGCTTACTACCATGGAAGTGGGCAATTATCAGGGGTGTTACAGTTGGTATCAGAGCAGTTTGGTCCCATGGATCCTGAGGACTGGACTGCACCATGCTTTTTGTAACAACCCACATTTTTCCCTTAGTAGAAAGTTCACAAAAATAAATAAAATAATTTATAAATGAACTTAGAGAGAAGAAAAACATTATCAATGCCTCCCTTAGTGAACCAGGTAGAAACCTGAACCCTTAGGACAAAAGTGTCTGTAGAGGAATTTCTGTGTAAATTCTCAAAATTCCGATGACACTTAAATAATACCTTATGGCCCTTAGGATTTGACGGTAAGTCCAGGCTGTCGGAAAAACGGAGTTCGGCGGAGTTTCGGACGATTCTACAGACACTAAAACTGCTCCGTTTTGCGTGAAGAATTGAGCAGAGAGCCCGAAGTCTCTGGAAACCAAACGGGTACCAGGGAAAAGTCTCAGATGTAACATCCCACTTTTTTCACTATACGGACAATTAGAGTAATAAATAATTATGGGTTAATTAAGGAGGTAAGAAAAATTAAATTATTGTTTTTAATTCATAAGAATCACCTTTAACTCATAAGAATAGCAGTCAAAATTGAGGTTTCGTGGCTGTCGAATTTTTTGGAGACTTAAAACGATTTTCGGACCAATCAGGAATTTTTCCGGATACCGAAAGTACCTGTAAATTTCACTAATAAAATAATAATTCCTCGGAGAAAAATTCACAAACGCCTTTAAATATTAATACCCTTAGGTAGGGGAAATTAAAGGATCGCGACCGTATAAACAGAATATTTTTTGGACGACCGTGCGCGACGCACCGAGACTGCGAGCGATAAAACACGAGCGAACCGGAACCGAGAAAAAAATGAAATTTCAGCAGCTAAACTAGGAGAGGGAGGGCTGCACGGTCTGATTGGGATTTTTGTCCAATCCCTTAAATCATGCTTCCAAACTTACATCACCTTACCTTTCTTACACATGGCCATACCTACACCCATACCTTCTACTATTCATCACATTTTATTAAATCCTAAAATTTAACTAATTTCCCTCACCATTCAGCCACCCCGAAACCGAGTCCCCTCCCCCAAATTTCTAAGACAAATTTCACCTTCCACATTCTCCATAAACACACACCAAGCTAAGCTTCAAGAACACCACTTAGCCTTCAAGAAGTCAAGCATTCTTGCCACCTTCTTCCACCTCCCAAGAACCGAAGCACGACCCCCAAAGTCTCCTCATCTTGTTTTCGTTTTCTTCCTTCCAAAATCAAGAGGAACAACCTCTTCACCCTCCACCTTGTTCAAAGTTCTTCATCCTGGAGGAAGGTGACCCCAAGCGTTGGAAACATCAAGCTAGTGGGACTTCACTCTAATTTTCCCTCACCACCACCAGGTTTTTCTACAAGTGGGTAACTCTCGTTTTTCACCTCTTTGGTGGTTATGTTTGCTTGTATGTGATTATGTGTGCGTGTGTATGTTTCTGTGCATGGAAGTGTATGTATGTTAGAAGTTTAGCTAGGATTTAGGAGTGATTCTGAAGGGTCCTGTGACCTGGACTAGATAGGATTTTTATGTGTGGAATATGTGTGAAAAGCTCAAGAAGCATCCATGAGAAAAGAGGAAAAGAAAGTAAGAACAACGAAGTATTCAGTATCAGGTTCGCAAGTGATCGCTGAGTAGTCCTGCGGAAAGTGATTGAAAGGAGTCTAGAAAGTTGTTGAGCGGCACCTGGGATGTGGTGCTGAGTGGTTCGGCGGAGAGTGACTGAGAGGAGTCTAGAGTTGTTGAGTGGCGCCTGGACTGGTGCTGAGTGGCTCCGCGGAGAGTGACTGAAAGGAGTCTAGAAAGTTGTTGAGCGGCACCTGGGATGGTGCTGAGTGGTTCTGCGGAGAGTGACTGAAAGGAGTCTAGAAAGTTGTTGAGCGGCACCAGGAGTGGTGCTGAGTGGGTTTCGCGGAGGTAATGTGGAGTGCTGAGAAGGTTACGTGAAGAGTGCTGAGTGGATTCCGCGGAGGTTCCCTGGAATGCTGGGAGGGTTACGTGAAGAGTGCTGAGTGGGTACCAGTAGTGGTTTTGAGTGGGTTCTGAAACACCCTAGCTAGTCGGCCTATGCTTAAGTCATAGACTTCCTGGCTAGGTAGTGCTCTTCTGGTGCTGCGAACCGTTATGATTCTATATCCTGTTTTGAAATTAGGGTTTACAACATAAGGGCCGATTTAAAACTTCTTTTCATTGTACTATAAAAATATCGAGCCATACGCTTCATACATCGCATAGGTGTATCATAAAAGAAGATAAGGGAACACGAGTACATACCTGGCGTACGGCGGGTACCCGAAGAAAATACACATACGGCCCAAAAATAGCACACACGTAATTATACATTTTTATAATAACAAGCATCCTTGTCCTACGGGGGACATACATAGTCTGCATCAGTTCATCCATATATATACAATACTCCCTACATCTATACAACCTGAAACGAGCAAAATAACCCTACGTACACGGATGAGTACTACTCATTTCATGTACTACATACTCCTAGGGCTGCATCTCTGGTGGCGTCCTGATATCCTACTCGTCAGAATCCTCCTCCATCTCTGCAGGATCCACCTCGTCCTCGCTCGAGATCCCGGCCACAGTGGTGAACTCTCGAGTCGTAACTATGTGTCATCGTACTGGGAGCACACTCTTGCGGGCAGTTGTGCGTATACCTCTCCCCCGTACCGGCGGTGTAGCTGGCTCTGGATCGGCCTCTGGCTCAGGCCTCTGGGGTGGAGTAGCATCGTCGTCGTCCACGTGAATCGGGTCGCGAGGGCTGCTACCCAGACGCTCGTCGATCCAGATAGGACGCATAGGTGATGACCCTGGCCCGCGGAGTCTACGGCGCACCTGCTCGGGGCTCTCTCCTGGCAAGTTCGTAGGGGCGAACGTGCTGGTCTCCAACAAGGTATAGGTCCGATAGTTGCACTGTCGAGAGCGCGTAAACAGCCAGACATCCTTGGGCGGCGGTGATGACATGCTGATCAGCTGGAGCCATACACGAGTGGGGATAAGAACGGCTGTGTTCTTAGTGGAAACTCTACGTGGCTACTATAGTTCAATTACTCGGGCATTCTCCAGCCACTCAGGAAACCTCTACGTTTCATGCAATGCTAAACCTTACCAGTTATTATCTTGTACCTACACCCTGAGCAGCTTTATCTATTTTACTAGGTGACTGGATGTCTAGTCTTGTCATTACTTAGGCTTCGCGCTTGTTAACGATACGTGGTTTCTAGAGACATACTATTCGTCTTGGGACGTTCCCTTGACGATACATAATGCATGAGCAGTTATACATAAGACTTAAACAGATATACATACATAGTTATCATTAAATCATCGTGCATTCAATCATACATGGGGCTACATAGTGCATGAGGGGACTTGGGAATCTCTTACGCGCTCTGTGGCTGCGTCCTACTTAGTCTTTGCACATTTGTAGCCGTGGCCTCGGACTACAACCTCTTTTTGCTACTATTGCATCGACCCGGCGGCGCTCTTTACCAGTGTGGTAGCTAACCACGTAAGGCTCATAGGAGGTAAACATCGAATGCAATTAGTGCAACCATCCCCTATGGCATGGCGAGGGATCAGACCTATGAATGATCAGGCGTGGACACGCTTTGACCGGCCCTATGGCGCGATCCGTTTCTCTTTTTCTCTTTTAGTGGGGCCCCTTAGTTTCATTTCCTTCATGCAGGCCTATGCCTGAGTTTCATAGCTGGGCCTATGCCCGTTGCTTATATCTGGGCCTATGCCCGTTTGGTATCGTGGTCAGGTCTCTTTACCTGCGTTGCTCGTAACCAATCCATCTTGCTGAACTGGCGAGGGGCTTGTCTATAAGACTTTGCCAAGAGAATAGGGATTCCTAATCATATAACTATACTCCTTAACTGGGTCGGCCGTACCAACTGGGGTCGGGACCTTCCTAACTTTCTTTATTTCCTAGAATTTCATTATGATCTTCGTTAAACTTTTAAGGTGAACCTCTAATTATCTAAGGTCGCCCTAACTCCTACGACGGCCTTTCCTCATGATGCATGCTTGAATTAGGCAAAGACATCCATGCTATACAGATTGGATTTCATAGAACCTTTAAAATCATACGTTTTCATTAGGCATTCGAATGCTTAAAATTGTGCATTCGATTTCTTATTTCAATCGACTCCCTTAGGGATTCAATCGGCTGAACTCCTTCTCGAGGCTTCATTCGATTGAAGTCCTCAAGTATTCGATTGAAATCCGTCGCGGTCTTGCATTCGAGTGAAATCCTCAAGTATTCGATTGAAATCCCCAAAATCTTCTTGCAATCGAATCCGTGGGAATTCAATCAATTGCCACAGTGAAAAAATCGCCCCAGAGTGCAAATTCTCCAGGGTTTTCTCCGCGAAACACTTTTATTTTCAACAGTAATCCAATCCATATAGTTATGGTTTCCAAACTTCAAAATCCTCTAAACCTAGCTTCCCTAACTCATTTCTCATAATTTTTGCAAAGCAGTTTTTTAGTCACATACACAGAAATGCATTTAAACAATCATTAAACAAACCACATAGACAGTGGGCTTAGAGTTACCCACATCGGATGGAGATTCCGGTCCGGTGAAGTTGAAGTAGCGAATTTTCCCCTTCGCGGTGGTGAGTTCCCGCAATTTTTTTGGAGTCCGAAAGCGCTTCCGCGATGTACCCGAGCGGGACCGCCTTGCTGTGAAAACGAAATGAAGATGACGTTCTGAGTGGCTATTTATAGCCTTTCACTCTTTTTCCTTTTTCTTTTCCCTTTTTCTTGTTTATTTCTTTCTTTTTCTTTTGCTTGCCTTTTGTTATTATTATTATTACATTAATATTATTGTTATTATTATTCTTATTATTATTATTATTACTATTTATATATTTTTTTATTTATTTATCCTAAAAGAGTTAATTATCCCCTACTCTATTTAGGGCCGTTTTGGTCCCGATAAATCGTGTTTCACTCAAGTTCTCACACCTCGGTTGTCCTAAAAATATCTTGGGCACACCGTCGTGACCCATTGAATCTTTTCCCTTCGACCCGGGAGCTACCACTCGGGAACTGCTGACCGTTTCATCGTATGCAAAAATCCCACGAGCGTTTCCCGGTATCCAAAACTTATTCCGTTTGAGTCAAAGCTCTTTCGGATGCGCTGGAAAATTTCTCGGACAACACAACCTAACTCCGACCACTGCTTCGAAGATCTTACCGGTTAACTCCCCCTTCGGGATCCTCGAATTACTTTTCCGATTTTCCACGACGGCTAACCCGCGATTTTTCGTGCACGGAAAAATTGGGTTGTTACAGGTTCCGCGGAGGTTCCCTGGAGAGTTTCTGAGTGGGTTCCGCGGATGTTCCCTGGCGTTGCTGAGTGGTTCCCTGGAGAGTGACTGAGTGGGTTCCGCGGAGGTTCCCTAGAGGGGATTTTCAAGGTCCCCTATATTCCAACAAGTGAAGATTTAAATGATATGTATGACTGAAGTATGTGAACTATGTGATGAAGTATGTTCATGCATTATGATTATTTAAAGTAATATGTTAGCATGCCATGCATCGTGATAAGGTACATTCAGAGGACTAGAAGTTAATCAGGTAATGAGTAAAGATTATAATGGAAATGAACTTTAGGGAACAAGTCATGTAATATTATGTGCGGAAAAAAGAGAAGCAAGAAGAAATGTTATGAGAAAGTTAAGATGAGAATATAAAGAAATGCTATGAGAAAGATAAGATGATAATATGCTGAAATGATATGATAACGAAAGAAAAGAGGAAAGAATATGAGAAAGAGAAAGAAAAGTTTATATGCTGAAAGAATATGAGAAAGAGAAAGAAAAGCTGATGTGCTGTCGGTAGGTGGCTGGCAGCGGGTTCACTCTTCTGTCGGCAGGTGGCTGGCAGGAGAGATGAATCGATTAGCACAACCCTCCTGTTGGTAGGTAGCTGGCAGGATGTGGGGTCACTTCCCTGTCGGCAGGTGGATGGCAGGGAAGGGGACGATTTGTTGTCGGTAGGTGGCTGGTAACGGATTCACTGAGATGAATCAATTATGATTATGATTATGCTGTTGTTTGTTGTCGGTAGGTAGTTGGCAACGGATTTACAGAGATGAATCAATTATGTTGTATTATGTTGTTGTCGGTAGGTGGCTGGCAACGGATTCACTGAGATGAATCGATTAAAGAAAAGAATATGAAAGTATGAAAGAAAAGCATGAAAGAAAGTTATGAAAGAAAGAGGAAAGTAAACAAAAGAGTAAAGTATAAAAGAAACAAAGAGAGAATTACAGTATGTGATGTATGCCAGAATGTATGTATGCTGGAATATATGTATGCTGGAATGTATGTAAGAATGTATATATGAAAGTATGAACAAGAAAGAAGATAAGTAAATATGAAGAAGATAAGTAAATATGATGTAAGTACCGTCAAGAAAATGCTCGAGACGGCTATGTATGTATAAGCGAAGGAAAGTAACAAGCACGAGAACTTAGTAAGAAAGACTAGTTCCCCCCTATTACCTAGTAGGAATGTTAGTATGCATGTTCACTTAGAAACACCTGAGCGGCGGAATCATAATTGAGTAGAAAATAAAGAACGATCCCCAAGGTTACCCACTGAGGACCCAAGGTTCTCACCCCCACTCCTTTATGGTTCTAGGATAGCATGACATGTACGCCGAGACGGAGCCGGTATAGGAAGACATGCAGAGGTATGGACATGAGAGGATTCCGAGGAAGCGACGGACAAAGACTTCTGTTTTATGTTTTAGATTAGCTTAAGGGATTAGGTGCTCCCTTAGCTCATATGGAAATGTATTATGACTTGTATACTTGATTATGTAATTACGTATTATTATTTGACTGTGCAACTATCTGATGGGCCGAATAATTGTATGTTTATGTATTTCTCTTGTAAGATCTCTAATACTGCCACTCTGTAGTTAATTATTGCTTAAGTCCATTGGGACTCTATCATTTGTATCTTTATATACTATCTTAATCACGCACGGCTTCTACTTTATAAAATGATAATGCACACGAATGGTTTTCAAAATGGTCCATATTTTCAAGTAAGAAATATTTGCCAAGCTAAAAGTAGGGGCTAGAAGTAACCCCACCAAATTTGAAAACAACCTAGTGAGCTTTGTTTACTACGTACGGGTAAACAGTTGGCTAGGGTGTTTCATTTGGTATCAGAGCAGTTTGGTCCCATGGAGCCTGAGGACTGAGTTACACTATGCTTTCGGGCAAGAACACGGTGTATGTTTCTGACGGATGGTATGTGTCGAGTTTATGTGTACTTGCCTTTTTGAGATTGATCACCTAGGAATTGTGCAGGTATCATCGACTCACTATGCCACCACGTAGAGATACTACACAGCGTACCCTGGATCCTGCAGATTTTGCAGATATTCTTAGGGGATAGCACAAGCCACCGCTCAGATAGCAACGATCACCGCTCAAAGGAATGCACCGCTAACACCGCAAGAGATCGAAGCTCAGAAATATTGGGATTTCAGCAGAGCTAATCCACCCGTGTTCGAGGGAATAATGGACCTGGCCTTGGTCCATGGCTGGATCTGGAAAATGGAGCAGATTTTCGAGGATGTCCCATGCACTGACCCTCAGAAGGTTAAGTTCGCATCAAGGAAGCTAGAGGGAGCAGCCGGAGAATGGTGGGACATGACCAGGCCCCAGTTCGAACAAGATGATGGTCAGGTTACTTGGAACCAGTTTAAGACGGTGTTTATGGATAAGTATTTTCCGCAGGAGTTGCAAGATAGAAAGGAGGTAGAGTTTTTGGAGCTCAAGCAGGGAGCCATGACTGTTGCAGAGTATACAACGAAGTTTGAGAGACTCTGCAGGTATTCGCAGACGTACAGGATCCACCCTAATCAAGGTTGGAAGTGTGCGAAGTACCAGCGAGGGCTGAAGCCAGAGCTGAGGGTATTTCTGAACGTATCTAGGGTACGAGATTATGCAACTCTCGTCAATACATGTTTGGTGCAAGAGGAGGCCAATAGAGATTTGGCCAAGGTTCGTAGGGAGAAGAATAAGAGGAGGATCGCTGAGCAAGGGAATGGCTCACAAGACCAGAAGAGTAGAAGGATTTGGCACCCCCAATACCAACCGGAGGGAAACTCCCAGGGGCGAGAGACTCGTGACGAACCACACGGAGAAGGAAGTTACCCAACTCGCCGGGAAGGCGGCCAGTTACACGTGGGAATTCGTCTGGCCGGAATAAAGACATGCTTCAAATGTGGAGGCAGTGATCACCTCGTCAAGCGATGCAGAATGGTAAAGGACAGCAACTCACATTGCCAGAGGTGTGGCAAGGTACACAAGCGGAATTGTCAAGGAGGAAAACAGGTATGCTTCCAGTGCGGAGCGAATGGACACTACGCTAAACAATGTAAAATGGCTCCACTCGCATCCCAGCTGCCGGAGCGATACCTTACCTAAGGTACGTGAATAGTAAGGAGTAGGAACCTTAACTGCAAAAGAGGATACTTGAAAACTTTAGCAATGCAGAAATTTCGAGGACGAAATTTTTCTAAGGGGGTGGAATGTAACAACCCACATTTTTCCCTTAGTAGAAAGTTCACAAAAATAAATAAAATAATTTATAAATGAACTTAGAGAGAAGAAAAACATTACCAATGCCTCCCTTAGTGAACCGGGTAGAAACTTGAACCCTTAGGACAAAAGTGTCTGTAGAGGAATTTCTGTGTAAATTCTCAACATTCCGATGACACTTAAATAATCCCTTATGGCCCTTAGGATTTGATGGTAAGTCCAGGCTGTCGGAAAAATAGAGTTCTGCGGAGTTTCGGACGATTCTGCAGACACTAAAACCGCTCCGTTTTACGTGAAGAATTGAGCAGAGAGCCCGAAGTCTCTGGAAACCCAATCGGTACCAGGGAAAAGTCTCAGATGTAACATCCTACTTTTTTCACTGTACGGACAATAAGAGTAATAAATAATTATGGGTTAATTAGGGAGGTAAGAAAAATTAAATTATTATTTTTAATTCATAAGAATCACCTTTAACTCATAAGAATAGCAGTCAAAATTGAGGTTTCGTGACTGTCGAAGTTTTTGGAGACTTAAAACAATTTCTGGACCAATCGGGAATTTTTTCGGATGCCAAAAGTACCTGTAAATTTCACTAATAAAATAATAATTCCCCAGAGAAAAATTCACAAACGCCTTTAAATATTAATACCCTTAGGTAGGGGGAAATTAGAGGATCGCGACGGTATAAACAGAATATTTTTCGAACGACCGTGCGCGACGCACCGAGACTGCGAGCGATAAAAAACGAGCGAACCGGAACTGAGAAAAAGATGAAATTTCAGCAGTTGAACTAGGAGAGGGAGGGCTGCACGGTCTGATTGGGATTTTTGTCCAATCCCTTAAATCATGCTTCCAAACTTACATCACCTTACCTTTCTTACACATGGCCATACCTACACCCATACCTTCTACTATTCATCACATTTTATTAAATCCTAAAATTTAACTAATTTCCCTCACCATTCAGCCACCCCGAAACCGAGTCCCCTCCCCCAAATTTCTAAGACAAATTTCACCTTCCACATTCTCCATAAACACACACCAAGCTAAGCTTCAAGAACACCACTTAGCCTTCAAGAAGTCAAGCATTCTTGCTACCCTCTTCCACCTCCCAAGAATCGAAGCACAACCCCCAAAGTCTCCTCATCTTGGTTTCGTTTTCTTCCTTCCAAAATCAAGAGGATCAACCTCTTCACCCTCCACCTTGTTCAAAGTTCTTCATCTTGGAGGAAGGTGACCCCAAGCGTTGGAAACATCAAGCTAGTGGGACTTCACTCCAATTTTCCCTCACCACCACCAGGTTTTTCTACAAGTGGGTAACTCTAATTTCTCACCTCTTTGGTGGTTATGTTTGCTTGTACGTGATTATGTGTGTGTGTATGTTTCTGTCCATGGAAGTGTATGTATGTTAGAAGTTTGGCTAGAATTTAGGAGTGATTCTGAAGGGTCCTGTGACCTGGACTAGATAGGATTTTTATGTGTGGAATATGCGTGAAAAGCTCAAGAAGCATCCATGAGAAAAGAGGAAAAGAAAGCAAGAACACGAAGTATTCGGTTTCAGGTTCGCAAGTGACCATTGAGTAGTTCCGCGGAAAGTGATTGAAAGGAGTCTAGAAAGTTTTTGAGCGACACCTGGGATGGTACTGAGTGGTTCCGCGGAGAGTGACTGAAAGGAGTCTAGAAAGTTGTTGAGCGGCACCTGGGATGGTGCTGAGTGGTTTCGTGGAGAGTGACTGAGAGGAGTCTAGAGTTGTTGAGTGGCTCCTGGACTGCTGCTGAGTGGTTCCGCAGAGAGTGATTGAAAAGAGTCTAGAAAGTTGTTGAGCGGCACGTGGGATGGTGTTGAGTGGTTCCGCGAAGAGTGACTGAGAGGAGTCTAGAGAATTGTTGAGCGGCACCAGGAGTGGTGCTGAGTGGGTTTCGCGGAGGTAATGTGGAGTGCTGAGAAGGTTACGTGAAGAGTGCTAAGTGGGTTCCGCGGAGGTTCCCTGGAATGCTGGGAGGGTTACGTGAAGAGCTAAGTAGGCACCAGTAGTGGTATTGAGTGGGTTTCGCGGAGGTTCCCTGGAGAGTTTCTGAGTGGGTTCCGCGGAGGTTCCCTGGTGTTGCTGAGTGGTTCCCTGGAGAGTGACTGAGTGGTTTCCGCGGAGGTTCCCTAGGGGGATTTTCAAGGTCCCCTATATTCCAACAAGTGAAGATTTATATGATATGTATGACTGAAGCATGTGAACTATGTGATGAAGTATGTTCATGCATTATGATTATTTAAAGTAATATGTTAGCATGCCATGCATCGTGATAAGGTACATTCAGAGGACTAGAAGTTAATCAGGTAATGAGTAAAGATTATAATGGAAATGAACTTTAGGGAACAAGTCATGTCATATTATGTGCGAAAAAAGATAAGAAAGAAGAAATGTTATGAGAAAGTTAAGATGAGAATATAAAGAAGTGCTATGAGAAAGATAAGATGATAATATGCTGAAATGCTATGAGAATGAAAGAAAAGACGAAAGAATATGAGAAAGAGAAAGAAAAGTTTATATACTGAAAGAATATGAGAAAGAGAAAGAAAAGATGATATGCTGAAAGAATATGAGAAAGAGAAAGAAAAGCTGATGTGCTGTCGGTAGGTGGCTGGCAGCGAGTTCGCTCTTCTGTCGGTAGGTGGCTGGCAGGAGAGATGAATCGATTAGCACAACCCTCCTGTCGGTAGGTAGCTGGCAGGATGTGGGGTCACTTCCCTGTCGGCAGGTGGATGGCAGGGAAGGGGACGATTTGTTGTCGGTAGGTGGTTGGCAACGGATTCACTGAGATGAATCAATTATGATTATGATTATGCTGCTGTTTGTTGTTGGTAGATAGTTGGCAACGGATTCACAGAGATGAATCAATTATGCTGTATTATGTTGTTGTCGGTAGGTGGCTGGCAACGGATTCAATGAGATGAAGTGATTAAAGAAAAGAATATGAAAGTATGAAAGAAAAGCATGAAAGAAAGTTATGAAAGAAAGAGGAAAGTAAACAAAAGAGTAAAGTATAAAAGAAAGAAAGAAAGAATTACAGTATGTGATGTATGCCGGAATGTATGTATGCTAGAATATATGTATGCTGGAATGTATGTATGCAATGTATGTAAAAATGTATATATGAAAGTATGAACAAGTAAGAAGATAAGTAAATATGATGTAAGTACCGTCGAGAGAACGCTCGGGACGGCTATGTATGTATAAGCGAAGGAAAGTAACAAGCACGAGAACTTAGTAAGAAAGACTAGTTCCCCCCTATCACCTAGTAATGTAGATAAAGCTGGTCAGGACTTTAGACCAGATCATAATCAGTAGGAATGTTAGTATGCATGTTCACTTAATTAGAAACACCTGAGCGGCGGAATCATAATTGAGTAGAAAATAAAGAACGATCCCCAAGGTTACCCACTGAGGATCCAAGGTTCTCACCCCCACTCCTTTATGGTTCTAGGATAGCATGAAATGTACGCCGAGACGGAGCCGGTATCGGAAGACATGCAGCGGTATGGACGTCGGAGGATTCCGAGGAAGCGACGGACAAAGACTTCTGTTTTATGTTTTAGATTAGCTTAAGGGATTATGTGCTCCCTTAGCTCATATGGAAATGTATTATGACTTGTATACTTGATTATGTAATTACGTATTATTATTTGACTGTGCAACTATGTGATGGACCGAATACTTGTATGTTTATGTATTTCTCTTGTAAGATCTCTAACACTGCCACTCTGTAGTTAATTATTGCTTAAGTCCATTGGGACTCTATCGTTTGTATCTTTATATACTATCTTAATCACGCACGGCTTCTACTTTATAAAGTGATAATGCACACGAATGGTTTTCAAAATGGTCCATATTTTCAAGTAAGAAATATTTGCCAAGCTAAAAGTAAGGGCTAGAAGTAACCCCACCAAAGCTGAAAACAACCTAGTGAGCTTTGTTTACTACGTACGGGTAAACAGTTGGCTAGGGTGTTTCACTTTTGAGCATGATTCACGGTGTATGCTCTACTAAGTTGTATGTGCTGGATCTTTGCGAACTAGCTTTTCTTGAGATTGATCGAATCAGGGTTTTGTAGGTGCAATCAAACCAGCCATGCCGCCTAGAAGGGAATCTACACCACGCCCCACTGCGGACGCCGGTCTCACTGAGATCCTCCGATAGCTGGCCCAGGTGACGGCCCAGATAGCAGCCGTAACTATTCAGAGAGATGTCGACGCAAAGAAGTACACTGACTTCATTCGAGATAACCCTCCGAATTTTGAAGGGATAATGGACCCGGAGCAGGTTCATTACTGGGTAAAGGAGATGGAGCAAGTTTTGGGTGCCCTCTACTGCACAGATGACTAAAAGGTCTGGTTCGCTACCAGGAGGCTGCGGGGTGTAGCAAGTGAATGGTGGGACAACACTAGCCTCCTCCTGACTGAAGGAGAAGCCCCGATCACATGGGCCGAGTTCACCGTGGCCTTCATGGACAAGTTTTTCCCGATTGGACTTAGGGAGCAGAAAGAGGCAGAGTTCCTTGCACTACAACAGGGCCGCAGAACGGTAGCCGAGTACACGACGACTTTCGAGCGACTGTGCCGTTACTCTCGCACGTACCAGCTCAACCCAGACGAGGTGTGGAAGTGCGGGAAATACCAGAGAGGGCTAAAACCAGAGCTTCAGACGTCTGTTAACCATTTGTACATCCGTAACTACACCCTCCTGGTTAACACATGTCTGACCCTGGAGGAATCAACTGCTAATCTGACTACAAGGAACGACCGACTTAAAAGGAAAGCAGTGGAGCAAGGGGGCCAGTCACAGGAGCCCAGGAGGAAGGGACCTTTCCTGCAACACCCTAGCTAACTGCTTATGCTCGAGCCATAAGCAATGCTCACTAGGTTGTCGATCACTTGGTGGGAATATTTATAGTCCATAGTTACTTTGGAAAATACAAGGCTAGGGAAAATATGGACCAGTTCAAAACTTTTATGCTTACTACATATCCACAAAGTATGAGCCGTGCGCGAATCAAGCATATAAGGCAAACGACAGGTTTCTAGCTTTCGTCAGACAAATCTTCATAGTATTAACATACATAATAAGCAGTTATACATACAAACTTGGTCCGTCATACATGGTTACATACACAAGAAGGTACTAGAGTAGCTTATATACAAATACCATCCATATACATGTCCCAAAATACAGGTCGCAAAATGAAACTAAGCTATCTAATCTTCCAGCTGGGTTCTGGGTCCGGTTTGCCCTTAGCTCCTCACGGCTCCTGTAACAACCCAAGTTTTCCCTGCTACTAGAATTCCACTTAATAAATAATTAAGAACGTGTTA
>QANU01007778.1:0-18360 GCA_003254905.1 Nissolia schottii
ATAAGAGTTAGGCTTGAACAAAACCAGTTGATAGGAAACATAACTGAAGATTTTGGTGTGTATTCACTTTTGGATCACATTGATTTGAGTTTCAATCATTTTTATGGCCACCTTTCACCAAATTGGGGTAAGTGTTACAACTTGATGACCCTCAAGATCTCTCACAACAATTTATCAGGTGGTATACCAGCAGAGTTAGGGCATGCTTCCAACTTGCATATACTTGACTTATCATCAAACCATCTTACAAGTGAAATTCCGAAGGAATTAGGCAACTTGACTCCCTTGATCAAGCTACTTTTAAGCAACAATCATCTTTCAGGGAATGTTCCAATACAAATAACATCATTACAGGAACTTGACACCTTGGAGCTTTCTGCAAATGATTTTAGTGGTTTCATCACTGAACAACTTGGAAGCTTGCCTAAGTTATTGAACTTGAATTTGAGCCAAAATAAATTTCAAGGTATTATTCCTTCTGAGTTTGGCCAGTTCGAAGTTCTTGAAAGTCTTGATCTTAGCGGGAATGTTCTTGGCGGAGCAATACCAGCAACACTTGGACAACTGAAGTACTTAGTAACATTGAATCTCTCTCACAATAATCTTTCGGGTGTTATTCCTTCCAGTTTCGATGACATGTCAAGCTTGCTATCTGTTGATATATCATACAACCAATTAGAGGGCCCGCTTCCAAGCATTCGCACCTTCAAAAACGCTTCAATTGATGCATTGAGAAACAATAAAGGTTTGTGTGGTAATGTCACTGGCTTGGACCCTTGCCTAACATCAAGTAGTCAATCACATAATTCTAAGGCTAACAGAGTTTTGCTGATAGCTTTACTCCTCGGTTTGGGAATCCCAATTCTAGCATTGTTGGCCTTGGGAACATCATGTCGTCTCTACCGAAGTGCAAGTGCGAAAGAAAGCCAAGGCACAATAACGCGAAGTGAAAATCTATTTGCAATATGGAGTTACGATGGCAAGATGGTGTATGAGAACATCATTGAAGCAACACAAGAGTTTGACAACAAATATCTCATTGGAGCTGGAGGGTATGGATCTGTTTACAGAGCTGAGTTGTGCACAGGTCAAGTCCTCGCTGTGAAAAAACTACATTCAATCCCAAGTGAGGAAGTTTCCAATCTAAAACAATTTCAAAGTGAGATTCGAGCTTTGACAGAAATTCGTCACCGTAACATTGTGAAATTGTACGGGTTTTGTTCACATTCTCGATACTCATTCTTGGTTTATGAGCTTTTGGAAAGGGGTAGTGTGGCTTCAATTCTTGCCAATGATGCGCAAGCACTTGAATTTGACTGGAATAGAAGGGTGAAGGTTGTCAAGGGAGTAGCTAATGCTTTATGCTATATGCACCATGACTGTTCACCTCCAATTGCTCATCGAGACATCTCCGCAAAGAATATTCTCTTAGATTCGGAATATGAGGCTCATGTATCAGATTTCGGAACGGCAAAACTTCTAAGTCCAAATTCATCCAACCGGACCTCATTTGCAGGAACCTTTGGATATGCTGCTCCAGGTTAGTTTCCTTTGCTCATTTCAATATAAATATGGAATACTTGTGTCTATAATATTATACTATTTTATGCATGAAACCTTTTTTTTTTTAATTATTTTGTAGAATTTGCCTACACTATGGAGGTGAATGAAAAGTGTGATGTTTATAGCTTTGGGATATTGGCTTTGGAAATAGTTTTGGGAGAGCATCCTGGAGATGTTACATCATCTACACTGGATCATTTGCTCTTGAACGATAAGTTGGACCAACGCCTTCCTCATCCTACGGGTATAATTGCAAAGGAAGTGATGTTGATTCTTAGGATATCAAGTGCATGTTTGACTCAAAGTCCAAGTTCTCGTCCTACCATGGAACGTGTAATCAAAGAACTTGCAAGGCTAATGACAACNGAACTTGCAAGGCTAATGACAACTTCAATGGATTAATTTCAATAGGTTTGGTGTGTCTAAACATGTGAGTGGATGTGTTTTGGGTTAGTGTATCTGTTTGGTTACCTCGGTGGATGGTTCAACTTCTACTTTTTGTAACCTTTTTTTGTGTTATATAATTTGTTTAATTTTGTGGTGTAATATTTTTCATAAAATAAACAAATAATTTGTGTTAATTTGAATGCAATGTTCTCCCAAAGAACATCTTCTTCTTTTTTATTTTTTATTTTTCAATACATGAATACGTTAATGGAAGTAAATATTAAAACCACGTGATAAAAATGCAACTTGTAGTCAAATTTACTTGTATATAAATTGTAGGTCCCTTAGCGAAAGTTTTTTTTTTTTTTTAAACTTGAACTTCCAATGATTAAGAGACCACAAGACTCACCCCAGCCATCTATGTTGGTTTTAAATTTAAATAACTATTAATTTTTCTTTGCAACATGAAATATTTTAATAATGGTTACAATATTTTGAAAAAAAAAATTATTTTTTATTCGTAAAATATAATGTATATAATATTTCATTTATTCAAAAATTTATTTGATTTCCAATTTCAAATTTATTATACAATTATAAATCATTACATCATTAAAAATTATACAATCATATAATAATTATTTTAACTTTTTAGAAAAATATATTGTCAATCATTTTTATAATTAAAATATGTAATTAATTATTCAAACCACTTATATATCTTTGTAACTGACAAGTAGGAAAGGAGTGACCTTGATTAGGAATTTTCTCATTTCTAATACCCACTTTGCGAAATCACACTTTGATCTTATTGCAATCACCAATAGGCTTTTCTCCACTTCACTATCAGATTTTGAGGCTCAATGGGTGGGTTTGCACACATCAATAGGTGATGATGATTTTGTGGTTCAACTTCCTATTACTTGTCACTATGACCGTAAGATTATGGATTCAGGGGGGTTCATGCTCTATATAACACGTCAACTTGTGCTCACAAACCACAGTTATACTCCCATGTTTTGAACAATGTATTTAGGAAAGATTCTTACACATTAAAAGATTTTTGTTTTGGTTTTGGGTAACGATGAAGCTAGTGATGACTTAGTTATAGGTTGGCATGAGGGTTGCGAAGGTGCTAAGTTGAACACTATTGCTAAGAGATTTAGCACGAAGGGATGAGTTTGGAGTTTAATTATCGAAAGTCAAAATTTATTTAAAATTATTTGAATCTTTTAAAATTTTGGAGAATTACAGCAAAAGTCATGAGCAAAACTCTTAAGATTACCAATAACCCTCAAAAACCATGAGAGCTCTTTACATTTTCTATTTACAAAACACAAATAATTAACTTATGTTTCTTTTTTAAACATGGACATCCCATACCAAAACAAACCTATATAACATGCCACAACTCTTTTCCCAATTATTGTTACTTTCTCTACAAACTCATTTATTTCACAATGAGTTTGATTGCTTTCTGCTTCTGCAATAATAAACACTAATTTTATATTCTCTAACCCTTTCCACCAACCAAGACAAATACATTTTCTCTTTGTCCTCTGCGTGGGCACTACATAATATGCAACACCACTCACACGACCGAACCAACAACTTTTAAGTCGTGTCAGCAATTTCTTCCATAAAAAAAACCATGGTGGTGAAGGTGTATGGTCCAACCTTTGCTTCCCCAAAAAGGGTGCTAGTGTGTCTCATTGAGAAGGAAATGGAGTTTAAAACAGTGGATGTCGACATCTTCCAGGGACAGCATCAGAACCTAAGTTCCTCAAGTTGTAGGTTCAATTTAATTCATTTTATATTTCTACATATTTTGTCACACTATATGCCGTTAAGAATAATATATATTATGTTTGATTTGATTGTGATTTGTTTTTGGCCGTTGAGTTTTGGTCGTTGTGTTTTCAGCCTATAAATAGGCTCACCTTCTATGGTAAATTAACTCAGACAACTTAGATAATACAATTGTTATTTCTCTGTTATCTATCTTTATCCTATATTTTTTTGTGCCCCATTTATCTGTTTTTCCACGATGTTTACCATTCACTGAGTTTCAAGCTTTGGCCTTTTTTTTTCTAATTTTTTTTTTCATGTATTATACATTGTTCTCTTGAATCTGTGTAGCCTTTTGGAGTTCTCCCTGTTGTTCAAGATGGTGATTATCTCTCTACGGTAAGTTGTAACATCCCAGTTTTCCCTTAGCAAAGATTTCACATAATAAGTTCGGGTGCGAACTCTTTTAAAGGTTGGAAGCGTAAACTACAGGTGTTCGTCAAGCATCAGGATGCCTGTGACTATGTGGTTAGGGTGGACAAGTGCCAGATTTAGGAAGGTTAGGCTTTGGAATCTCGAAGGGGAGGAATCAGGCTTATTGAGCAGATGTAGAAATATACTACAGTAAAGAGAAGAGTGCATGAGGGTCGAGTGAGCAAGGAAGTGGAATAGCTAAGTTTAAAGAGGACATGTACACATCATATAAACGGGGTTAAGGATGTAGGTAAGAAAACAACTAAGGTTGAAGGTATGAGCATAATCTAGGAAGGTGGAATAATAATCAAGGGTGACGAGATCAAGTCCGAGTGCGGCTGCATAATCCAATTTAGGTTTCACCTAGGGAAGTGAGAAAGGTTGGGTCTTGGAGGACAAAGGGAGGTGTATTAAGCTTAAGCAAGAAGAGGTGTCAAGTGTGCAAGGGAAGTGAAGAGAATATGAAATCGGGAGCGATCGAGGATGGAATGGCAACCTTAAGATATTAAGGAGAAAAGGGAGAATCTAAAAGAAATAGAAGAAGGGTGGAGTACCAGAGAGCGTAGAGATAAGGAAGGATGTCTGTAACATCCCGATTTTTCCTTAGGAAAATAATCGTAAACATAAATATTTAATTAATTTTCTAATCATGATTAGGGAATTAAAATGGGAAACTAATCGGTAGAACATCCCTAGGAAATAAGACGTGTCGCGGCATGAGGTTCGGCAGACAACTGAACAGTCATTGTTCGTCGTCGAAATGGTCTGGCGCGCAAAAGGTGTCCGTGAAAATAATCCTCCGGAGAAAAACTCACAAACACCTTTAAATATTAATACCCTTAGGTAGTGCGAAATTAGAGGATCGCGACGGTATAAACGGAATATTTTTCGAACGACCGTGCGCGACGCACCGACACTGCGAGCGATAAAACACGAGCGAATCGGAACCGGGAGGAAATGGAATTTCAACAGCTGAACTAAGAGAGAAGGGCTGCACGGTCTGATCGGGATTTGTCCCATCCCTTAAATCATGCTTCCAAAACTCACATCACCTTACATTTCTTACGCATGGCCATACCTATGCCCATGCTTTCTACTATTCATCACTTTTTCTAAATCCTAAAATTCAATTAATTTCCCTCATCCCCAGCCCCTAAAAATCGAGACCTCACTCTCCTAAAGCCAACCCTCTTCTTCACTCCCCTGACGCCTTGCCTTTATCTCTTCACACGGTTTCTAGAGTTTTCTTCCATCCCACCACACTTTGCCTATATACTACACTTTCATAAACCAAGCAAAACCGTGGCAGAGACAACTGCTTCTTAAAGCTTTCCTTCATTTTTCTCTAAACACAGCTCTCAAGTCTCCCTAAATTGGTTTCATTTCCTTCCATCCGAAATCAAGGGGAACAACCCCATCACCCTCCACCTTGCTCACGAACTTGTCATCTTGGAGAAGGGAGGAGCTCAAGCTTTGGAGACAACAAGGCTTGTAGGACTTCACTCCAAGCTTCCCTCACCACCACCAGGTTCTTTTACAGGTGGGTAAACTTGGCTTGGTCACCCCTTGGTGGCTTATGTTTGCTAGTATGTGTTTATGTGTTTGTATGCCTTATGACAAATGATATTAGAAATGCTATGCTAGGACTTAGGAGATGATTCTGAAGGGTCCTGCAACCTGGATTAGATAGGAATATGAATGCTGGAATATGTGGGGTTTGAACTTGGGATGAATGTGGGAAAATGAGAGAAAACAAGTAATGAAGAAAGCGTCGAGTGTTCTGCGGAGAGTGACCGAGAGGGGTCTAGGGAGTTGTTGAGCGGCGTCTGGACGGGCGCCGAATGGGTACGCGTAGAGTGACTAAGAGGAGTCTGTAGAGAGTTGCTGAGCGGCACCAGAAGTGCTGCTGAGTGGGTTCCGCGGAGGATCCTGGAGTGTGAATGTGAGAAAATGAGAGAAAATAAGTAAAGTAAGCACCGAGTGGTTCTGCGGAGAGTGACTGAGAGGAGTCTAGAAAGTTGATGAGCGGGCACCTGGGATGGTGCTGAGTGGTTCCGCGGAGAGTAACTGAGAGAAGTCCAGGGAGTTGATGAGCGGGTACTTGGGAGGGTGCTGAAAGGGTTTCGCGGAGGATCCCTGGAAAGGCTGAGAAAGTGACGTGAAGAGTGCTGAGTGAGCACCCGTAGTAGTGTTGAAAGGGTTCCACGGAGGATCCCTAGAAAGGCTGAGAAAGTTACGCGAAGAGTGCTGAGTGAGCACCCGTACCAGTAGTAGTGTTGAGTAGGGTTCCGCGGAGGATCCCTGGAAAGGCTGGGAAGGTTACGTGAAGAAGGCTGAGTGAGCACCAGTAGTGGTGTTGAGTAGGGTTCCGCGGAGGATACCTGGAGCG
Source organism: Nissolia schottii (assembly GCA_003254905.1). Lineage (NCBI taxonomy): Eukaryota > Viridiplantae > Streptophyta > Magnoliopsida > Fabales > Fabaceae > Nissolia > Nissolia schottii. The sequence goes on from QANU01007778.1 coordinate 6,602, forward strand.
CGAGTGCTGGGTGGGTTCCGCAGAGGGACCCCGAAGTTGATGAGTGAGTACAAGCATGTGTATGATGAATGAATGAGTTATGTTTATGATGATGTATGATGATGTATGTGAAACATTGCATGTAGAATATGTATGTTAGGAATGATTATGCTATCATGCATCATGAGAACTAGAAGTTAATCACGTAAAGTTTAAAGAGCATAATTGAACCTTAGGGAACAAGTATATAGTTATATGATAGGAATCCTTTCTCTTGGCACGTCTACGGACACGCCCCTCACTAGTCCCAAAAGGGTTGATTGGTAAATGATGCTACCTCACCAAGTCCCAAAAGGGTGGACCGGTTAAAGAGGTTAATGGCATGATGATGAGATATGATGAGAATGAGATATGATGATGAGATATGAGTCCCCGCTTGGTTACGTCAAAAGGGTACGGACCCCCACCTCCCTACTTGTAGGAAGGGTAGCCCACTTGATTGGTGGCGATGGACACTAGACCCCATCGGTGGTTAGCAACCACTCTAGTGTGAGCGCAGCTGGGTCGTCGTCAAGTTGGGAACAGAAGTGGTTGTAGTCGTAGGCCACGGCTACATGGGCACGGGACCAATGTACGAAGAAGGACGCTAACTCGGGTGAGCCGGTATGTGTAAGAGAATCCCCATGTTCCCCAAGCATGAGCATATAATGTATGTGTTACATGAGTATATGATGAATGAGTATATGAGTATGTGATGCATAAGTATATGATAAAGTATGTAAGTATGTGTATGAAATAAGTACCATCAAGAGATCGTTCGAGACGGCTATGTATATATGCGAGAAAAGTTAACAAGCACGAGAACTTAGATAAGCAAGACTAGTTCCCCAGTCACCTAGTAAAGTAGATAAAGCCGTTCAGGACTTAGGCCAGATAATAATCAGTAGGATGTTAGTATGCATGTTCACTTAGAAACACCTGAGCAGCCGGTTGATAAGTGAGTTAAAAGGATCCCCCCGATGCCAAGGTAAACCACTGAGGACAAACGACGGACAGACAGATTTTCAAGGCTACGAAGACATGTTGGGCCAGTTATGCACTAGTTGAACTTTATGATGTATATGGATGATTATGACATGTATATGTACTTTATTATAATATTATGTGATTTGTTGACCTCATTTGTGACGGACTATGTATTGATTATGTAATTGCCTGGACTAAGGATAATGAATATTCATAAGTCCTATCGTTTGTCTTATATACTGTGATTCACACATGGCTCATATTTTGTAAATAAGCACTCAGTAACAAAGTTTTAAATTGGTCCATATTTTCCTTAATCTAGTATTTTCGAAAAAGTAATAAGGGACTATAAGTATTCCCACCAAGTGATTAACAACCTATTGAGCATTGCGTACTACTCGAGGGTATGCAGTTAGCTAGGGTGTTACATAAGTCACTTAACCCCTTTACTATTTTCAGCAAAAAAAAAAATATTTAATTGATGCTAGGATTGGCGATTTTGATCTTTCTCCTTAAGTTTTGTCTCAATCTTGTAGGTAGAGCCCCTTATTGATGTGGGTATTTCAAACTATTGAATATTGATCTAAATGTTAAATTGATTTGTTATTTGTTGGGATTGCTCATACTTGGCTTGCTTCATTTATCTTTTCTAATTGTTAAATCATATGTTTCATATAGTACTATAAATTTTGTTTATAGCATCTGTGCATGTAATGGATTAGCTTTATAATTTTGTTTTCGCAAGAACTCAATGGCATAATTTCATCAATATGACAGCCTTGAGATAGTTTAGTTCCTTTTCTTGGACAGAGGACATAGAGACATGAAGAACAACAAAGATATTTGGAGAAACTGACAAACTCAAAACTTTTATTTTATTCCTTGTCTCAAGATAATTTTTAAGTTTTTATGAGAAACATGTCTCTGCTATTTCATTGTTTCCGTGAACAGAAACGAAACAAAATCTACTAAATTTACTAGTTAGTGTAGAATATTATGTTGATATTATTGATAGGAATACCCTGGTTTCAACCAATTTCTGCAGAATCTCGTGCGATCCTGAGGTACTATGCAGAAAAATACAAAGACCAAGGCACTGACTTGCTGGGGAAGACAATAGAGGAAAGGGGTCTTGTGGAACAATGGCTTGAAGTTGAGGCACACAACTTCGACCTGCCAATCCACGACTTACTTAGGAATGTTCTGTTTGCCCCATTGATGGGCGTTCCAGGAGACCATAAAGTGATTCAAGAGAGCGATGAGAAGCTAGTGAAGGTGCTTGACATTTACGAGGAGAGGCTGTCCAAGACCAAGTACTTGGCCGGAGATTTCTTCAGCCTCGCCGATCTCAGCCATCTCTCGTTCGGTCACTATTTGGTGAATCAAACCGGGAGAGGGAATTTGGTGAAAGAGAGGAAACATGTGAATGCTTGGTGGGATGATATTAGCAGCCGACCGTCTTGGAAGAAAGTTCTCCAGCTGTACAAGTACTCTGTGTAGGTTCTTTGTTTAGCGTCTCTCACAAACATTACAACCACATTACAACCAAGGGCCTATTTGTTTGCTAATTTCTAATTTGCTTTTGCCTTCTATATAAGGATTGCACCAGATTAAAAAAAAAAAAAAATTAGATATGATAGCCACTTCTCAATTGCATATAAAGCATCTAGGGATCTTAATGTTGTAACCAACAATCAAAACCAATAAAAATATCACACAGAAGGAAAGAGATGTAAAATGCTGAAGATTATGCTTGGTTAGGGATGAATAATGCGGGGAAGAGAAATTAGAGTGTTAAAAAGGTCGAGAAATCAAAGAGAAAATGTAATTGACTGGGAGATAGGAAAAACTAATTCGGAATTAGATAGGGCAATGCATTTGACAACTGAAACAGAGAAGGACACACTTCATGAGAATCAAAATCTCTGAAAAATACCAAATTATCCTTCAATTCTTTGTTTTCATTTTAGATAATAATAATAATAAATAATAATAATAAATAATAATAATAATAATATTACTAAACATTTTTTTTACAAGAATACAAAGTTTATTCACATAGAAGCATTGCGACACTTACAAATTAAATAAAATACATCATATTTAGATCAAAATTCTAATAATAGATATGAGTCTTTTGTTCAATAGAAAAAATTCTAAACAATAAAAGAGAAAAATGGTAGGGCTACCACTAAAGAAGAATGATAGCATCCTCGTCTTTCTAGCACTCACAAAAATAAGAGAACAAAAAAAGAGAAGAAAGAAAAGAGAAAAATAAGAATTATGATTTTTCCTCTTCTCTTGGCTAAAATTTTCTTAATATAACTAAAAATGTTAAATGTATTTGTGATAATTATTACATATATTCTCATAACTATGCTTTATAAACTAAACAAGTGTATAACTTATTTGTTAGAACATGGTTTTTGACTTGTCCTGCAGGATAATTACTCGTCCTTACTAAATTTGTTTATTTGTAACTAATTTTAAAATTAAATTTATCAATTTTTGCCATCATTTTATGATTTAATGTAATGTATTGTTAAGGCGAGGAGTTGGTCAACGTTGAACTGGATGACGACAACCATGAGAACCACGTTGCCGATGGAGGGGAGGACCTTCTCATCGCACTCAAGTATGAGGTTTTGGATGATGAAAGGTAGACAATTGGTGTCGGGGCAGGATAGGAGTACTTCGTTCATGGTCGAGCACGTCAAGACTGTGGCAGAATGATAAGTGATCATGAAATGTGGTGATGTTTGAGATGTGCGACGCTAGTGTTGGATCAAAAATGGGGATTAGAGAATAGGAAAGGGGGTGAGGGATGTGAAGCAAGGACATCGGGAAGGAGATAGAGAAATGGTATAATGGTATTGTTGTTACGGAAATTAAAATTTCTTAAATGGAACTAAAAATGTTGTTACATTACGGGGAAGAGAATTACATTTGATTTCATGGGGAGGGGGGGTTAAAAGTGTCAACGTGAACAGAATGTTGAAGAGGATCACAACTCTTAAAAAAAGCTCACGTGACATATGGTAGATGATTTGTGTAAGAAATTATATATTATAAATAGACTAGTCAAACTTAATTGAGTTGATTATATTTGGCTTTTAATATATTCAACAAATTCAAACCAAATTGATCTAATCAAAATTATTGGGATGACCAAAACCAAAGCCTAGATATGGATACTGTTCACAAGTAATTCGAGATGGAAATGAAATTACTTGAGAACTCGTGTGTTGAAAAATGGATGAAGGAGGTGCTGGGAAGAGATTATGATGTTGAGCTCCTGTGATGATAGTGGTAGGGTAAACTTGAAAAGGAATTATGATGCTCAAGTAAATGCAAGAACTATGTGTATTTAGTAATATAAATGAGTGGTACGTGATATAGTTCATAAGTGTGTGCTTATATAGATAAGCAAGAGGAGATAAAATAAGGACAATTTGAACATTCGTTTCTCATATCTCAAGATAGGGTTGTTGTAGCGAACTCACAATTATCCAGTGTCGTTGCTACTACTTTGCATGTTAAGCACAATCGCCTACTGGCTAACCTGACCCAGGGTCGTGACATACTTGATATTTGTTAAAGTGAATATGACCTCAGAACAAATGTATTATAGTAAAAGCAAATAAAAGGGAGAATCTCTTCTTTTTTTTTAATTGAATGGTATAGATAATAAATGCTTATGGTCATGGATACTACATTTCTCCTTTGACCTTGAGAGAGATTTTATTGATTATATTTGATTAGAAGAATGTAATGTGTACATCCAAAATTCGCAAACACCCAATATCTACTCATTAAAGTATGTCCAATATGGAGCAAGAGGAAGTGGATGAAGGAAACAAAAATATTGTGCAACCCATGCTTTTGTGAATGTGGGTGTTAATGCAGATGAAAATGAGTAGGGTTGAATAGAATTTTTCCTCAACCCTAACCCTAATCTAAGCATGTTTGATAAAAAAAATCCTACCTTACTCTACTTGTGGGTTTTATAAATAAAAACTCATAGGGTTAAATACATTTTTAATCCTTCATAATAAATAAGTTTGTTTTACCTCTCATAATTATTTTTTTTTTTTTTTGCTAGAAATCATCCTTATAAACTATTTTTTTTAAGATTTTAGTCTATGCAGTCATGTTAAGCCGTTAATTGCTGACATGACAATTAACTTGATCACGTGACAGGTCACATGTTATGCACGCGTCATGATTAGCCTAACCATTGCTTCTTCTTCTTACTCTCGCCCTGCTCTCAGCAAACACATGTTGTCTTTTTCTTCTTCTCTGTTATAGCTTCGTGAGTTTGTTACTAGCAAAACGAGCTTACCCACCTTCCTCACTTGCAGCTGATTCTTTCCTCCCCCCTCTCTCACATTCGCCACATGGCTAAGTTAATTGTCATGCCATCTATTAACAATTCAACATGACAGCAAAGACTATAACCTTACAATTTTTTTTTTAGGGACAATTTTTAACCAAAAAAATTATGTGGGGTAAAACACAAAATTTGAAATTTATTATAGACTAAAAACATATTTAACCCAAATCGAAACCATACCCATAAAAAAATATCTAAACTCTTACCCTACCCTATCTGCTACTTTCTAAAAATTATTTTTATGTTTATATAATATAAGTGTCAACTACAAAAAAATAATTATTTTAGTGCATAAGAACAACATAATTTAAAATAACAACATAATTTATTAACATCATATATAGTCACGTTAACACAATAAAATCAAGACATATTAAAAATATGCAAAATTTTTCAAACAAATCAGACTAGTGAAAGTAGTTTTCACCTTCTATTCATATTTATTTTATATATAAAAAAAAAAAGAAAACAGAACAACTAAATATAGACATTAGCCCTCTAGATATAATTTCACATAAAGAAAACCCTTACATCACAAGTTATGTACAAAAAAAAATTTCAATATTGCAGAAAAGTACTGACCTCTAAAATAATTAAAAAAAGATAGAAGGAAATGATGTGTGAAAATATAAGTATGGATCAAAGAAAATTATGGAGAAGAACCAAGAAAATTATGGTAAAAAATAAAATATAATGTACAGGGTGCGACGTGCGAGTAGTGTTGCAGTGAGTACATTAAAATCCTAACCATACCCTAACCCGTGTGGGTAATTTCGGATAATTATCCATGTGGATAATTACCCATTGAAGAGCGAGTTTTTATCCATTGAATCTTAACGGGAATGTTCTTGGCGGAGCAATACTAGCAACACTTGGACAACTGAAGTACTTAGTAACATTGAATCTCTCTTACAATAATCTTTCTGGTGTTATTCCTTCCAGTTTCGGTGACATGTCAAGCTTGCTATCTGTTGATATATCATACAACCAATTGGAGGGGCTCACTTCCAAGCATTCACTCCTTTAGAAACGGCCCAATTGAAGCACTGAGAAACAATAAAGGTTTGTGTGGTAATGTCACTGGCTTGGAGCCTTGCCCAACATCAAGTAGTCAATCCCATAATTCTAAGGAGCAGAGTTTTGCTGATAGCTTTACTCCTCGGTTTGGGAATCCCGATTCTAGCATTGTTGGCCTTGGGAAGATCATGTCGTCTCTACCGAAGTGCAGGTGTGAAAGAAAGCCAAGGTACAATAACGCGAGGTGAAAATCTATTTGTAATATGGAGTTACGATGGCAAGATGGTGTATGAGAACATTATTGAAGCTACACAAGAGTTTGACAACAAATATCTCATTGGAGCTGGAGGGTGTGGATCTGTTTACCGAGCTGAGTTGTCCACAAGTCAAGTCCTTGCTGTGAAAAATTACATTCAATGCCAAGTGGGGAAGTTTCCAATCTAAAACAATTTCAAAGTGAGATTCGGGCTTTGACAAAAATTCGTCACTGTAACATTGTGAAATTGTACGGGTTTTGTTCACATTCTCGATACTTATTCTTGGTTTATGAGTTTTTGGAAAGGGGTAGTGTGGCTTCAATCCTAGCCAATGATGTGCAAGCACTTGAATTTGATTGGAATAGAAGGGTGAAGGTTGTCAAGGGAGTAGCTAATGCTTTATGCTATATGCACCACGACTGTTCACCTCCAATTGTTCATCGAGACATCTCCGCAAAGAATATTCTCTTAGATTCGAAATATGAGGCTCATGTCTCAGATTTCGGAATTGCAAAGCTTCTGAGTCCAAATTCATCCAACTGGACCTCATTTGTAGGAACCTTTGGATATGCCGCTCCAGGTTAGTTTCCTTTGCTCGTTTCAATATAAATATGGAATGCTTGTCTAGAGTTTGTCTTTGTTACTTGCATAATATTATACTATTGCATGAAACCTTTGTTATTATTTTGTAGAATTTTGCCTACACTATGGAAGTGAATGAAAAGTGTGATGTTTATAGCTTTGGGATATTGGCTTTGGAAATAGTTTTGGGAGAGCATCCTGGAGATGTTACATCATTTACACTCGATCATTTGCTCTTGAACGATAAGTTGGACCAACGCCTTCCTCATCCTACGAGTATAATTGCAAAGGAAGTGATGTTGATTCTTAGGATATCAAGTGCATGTTTGACTCAAAGTCCAAGTTCTCGTCCTACCATGGAACATGTAATCAAAGAACTTGCAAGGCTAATGACAACTTCAATGGATTAATTTCAATAGGTTTGGTGTGTCTAAACACGTGAGTGGATGTGTTTTGGGTTAGTGTATTTATTTGTTTTCTTATGTGTTGAAAATAAAAATAAAAAGAAAAGAAGAAAGAGGAAAAAAATGCGGCAATTATATATATGGTTATTATATATAATTATGTGTGTGGTGTGTGTTGTGACTTTGGTATATCCTATGTTGTTATGTTGATAAGGCTTAGTCTTTGCATACTAGATGGTATTTTTAGCTCAATGGATGACTGCTACCATTTGTAACATTTTTTTTGTATTGTATAATTTGTTTAATTTTGTGGTGATATTTTTCATAAAATAAACAAATAATTTGTGTTACTTTGAATACAATGTTCTCCCAAAGAATGTCTTCTTCTTTTTTGTTTTTTTTTTTCAATACATGAATATGTTAATGGAAGTAAATATTAAAACTACATGATAAAAATATTAAAACTACATGAGAAAAATATTACCAACGCCTTCCTCTCCATCCTTCTTTCCTTCCTTCCTCTCCTTCCTTCATTCCTTCCTTTCCCACTGCTCATACTTTCCCCTTCCCCATCTCTTCGTTCCTCTTAACCCAAATACCTAATCCCACTACTCATACCAGATCCCCTTCCCTATTTCTTCTTCTTCCTGCGCCTGCGGTATTTACGGCCACTGCACCGCTGGCCAGAAGCTCTCCGTCGAAGTCTTCGGCACCTCCACCGCCACCCCTCCACTCCCCATTTCCATCTTAGAAGGTTTGATTTGATTTTCCCTAATTTTAACCTTAATTTTGATTTCTGATTTTCCCTAATTTTAACCCTAATTTTGATTTGATTTTGCTCTCCCTGATTTGTTCTCGTTCTTCTTTTTCAATGATTTTGCTCTCCCTGAGCCTGTGGATATCTCTGTTGTTCGATGTGGTAGTTTTTGGAGGTTGGTTAGTTTTTTACAGCATGTGAGCATGCCTTGTTAAGGATTGTTTAATGGAAATCAAGGTGGCTTGATGTTTGATTGGGCTTTATACTTGATTTGGAAGTATTGTTATTTTTCTGTGGTTTCAGTTGAAATTTGTAGCATGTGACTTGCTGTTGAGGATAGCTTTTCCATTAGCATGAATTCAATGCTCCATCTCTCTGATTTCAATTGCAATAGCATAATGCTGCTTATCCTGTGGATTTAATAAGGGTTTTAACAAAAAAAAAAAAAATGGTGGGTCACCCGTAACCCAATCCGACCCAAGCGGGTGGGTGGCGGGTCTGGCAGATACCTGTCTCAAAAACAAGTTTTTTACCAGACCTGACCTACCCACTAGCAACCAGGAGAACGCAGCGTATAGAGATAAACAACGAGGACAAATTCATTTTCTCTTTGTCCTCTGCGTGGGCACTATATAATATGCAACAACACTTACACGACCGAACCAACAACTTTTAAGTCTTGTCAGCAATTTCTTCCGTAGAAAAACCATGGTAGTGAAGGTGTATGGTCCAACTTTTGCTTCCCCAAAAAGGGTGCTAGTGTGTCTCATTGAGAAGGAAGTCGAGTTTGAAACAGTAGATGTCGACATCTTCAAGGGACAGCATCAGGAACCCGAGTTCCTCGGAATATTTACATTTATGTGGTTTTGAGGGGAAAAAATTCTAATATATGCGTTGAAAAGAAAAATTAGCAAAATATGGGCCAAAATTCTGAAATCGCCACTGTTCAAGGCGATTTCAGAAAATCAAAAACTTAAAAAAAAAAATTCAGATGTCTGAAATCGCCACCGTTCAGGGCGATTTCAGACATCTTTAGCCTTGCTGATCTCAGCCATCTCTCGTTCGGTCACTATTTGGTGAATCAAATTGGGAGAGGGAATTTGGTGAAAGAGAGGAAACATGTGAATGCTTGGTGGGATGATATTAGTAGCCGACCGTCTTGGAAGAAAGTTCTCCAGTTGTAAAAGTATCTTGACTAGGTTATTTGTTTCTCGTCCCCACAAACATTGCAACCACCGGAGGACAGGATTGCCTCCGGTGAATAGAAGTGACCTGAGCTGAGTCGAGCTTAATAAAGCTCAAGCTTGGCTTGTTTTAGAAAAATAGAATAATACTAAAGCTTATGTGATTTGTTTTCTATGTTGCTTTTGCCTTGTATATAAGAAGGCTAGGTGTGAAAGTTAATATTGTAAGATAAATGTTGTTAGTATTTAAGGGCCTGTTTATTTGCTAGTTTCTAGTTTGCTTTTGCCTTCTACGTAAGGATTGCACCGGATTGAAATAAAAACAATTAGATATGAGAGTCACTTGTCAATTGCATAGAAAGTATCTAGGGATCTTAATGTTGTAACCAACAATCAAAACCAATAAAAATATCATACAGAAGGAAAGAGATGTAGGATGTTGAAGATTATGCTTGGTTAGGGATGAATAATATGGAGAAGGAAAATTGAAGTGTTAAAAAGGTTGAAAAATCAAAGAGAAAATGTAACTGACTGAGAGATAAGAAAAACTGAATCTGAATTTGATAGGGCCATCTCTGAAAAATACCAAATTATCCTCCAATTCTTTGTTTTCATTTTAGACGATAATAATAATAATAATATGGCTAAACAATTTCTTTTACCAGAAAAAAAAGTTTTATTCACATAGAAGCATTGCGACACTTACAAATTAAATAAAATACATCATATTTAGATCAAAATTCTAATAATAGATATGAGTCTTTTGTACAATAGAAAAAATTCTAAACAGTAAAAAAGAAAAATGGTAGGGTTGTCACCAAAGAAGAATGATAGCATCCTCCTCTTTCTAACGCTCACAAAATAAGAGAACAAAAGAAGAGAATAGAGAAAAGAGAAAAATAAGGATTAAGATTTTTCCTCTTCTCTTGGCTAAATTTTTCTTAACATGACTAAACATGTTAAATGTATTTGTGAGAATTATTACATATATTCTCATCATTATGTTTCATAACTAAACAAGTGTATAACTTATTTACTAGAACACGGTGTCTGACTTATCCTGCGGGATAATTACCCCCTCCTTACTAAATTTGTTTATTTTTAACTAATTTTAAAATTAAACTTATCAATTTTTTTCATCATTTTAAGATTTAATGTAATGTATTGATGAAACGATGATAAAGTTTCTAATTTAGTTTTAAACATCGTTAAAAATGAACGAATTTAGTAGGGGGGGATAAATACCCTGCAAGACACAGGAGAAATCACTAACATCTTACAAGTTGACTATTTCAATGATTTTGACTAATGAAAAAAATTCAAAATCCTATAAAATATAAAATGATGATAAAATTTGATGAATTTATTTTTAAAAATAATTTTAAAAAACAAATTTAATAAGAAAAGATAACTACCTGCTGAAAAATCCCCATTTTAGAATTTCAAGAAATATTTCTCAAAATTTTGTTTGTCAAATAAATAAGTTTTGTAAAATACCCAACAATTTATTCTTGAGTTTAACATTTCTAGAAATGTGATTTATGGAAATAAAATTTTCAACTTTGAAACAACCACCCATATATGTGTGTACAAATTTAAGATAATTATTAATAAAAAATTAATTTTTATCTATTAACTGTGTAAAAAAAAAGTTTTATACCACCATCTAATTATTTATTAAGATATAAATTCTCCTTTTGTTGTTGCTTTGTTTCATGGCCACACCTCTTATAATAATTAATTATAGTATGGAAAAAAATGTAAAATATGTGATTAAAAGAAATGCAACAATGATATTATTATCTTGTGATGGTGTGGCGGTATGCGAACAATTGTTTGGAATTGATAAGAACTTTGTTGACATTTTTTGTGATTAAAGATAGGAGTGTACAAAACTAGGTCCAGCCTGCTAATCTAGATTGGTTCGAAGTATTCGACCCAAAGACGATTGAGTCTATTTAGGTCTAGGGCCAGGTTTGGGTCTTTAACACTGACCCGGTCAAAATATAGGGTCAGGTTCAGGTAAAGGAAAACCCGGCTCAACCCAACCCATGTACATTTTATGGTGCAATCTATTATAGTCAAACCATATGTTTGTTTTAGTGTGTAGAAAGTAGAAACATAGCACATGAAGTATGTATAATTTTCTTAGTTTATGCA